>MU698258.1:3785-18339 GCA_026770625.1 Nicotiana glauca
TAACAATGGCACTGTGTGATATAAATTGGTCAGGTAACAATGGCTGACCGGTCAGGTAACAATGACTGACCAAGATATTGCGCTTGGGCTGTAGGAGCCCCTCCGGAGTCTGCACACCCACAGCGAGCGCGGGTATCCACTTGGCCAGGTAACAATGACTGTCCGTGATTTGATTGATGCCACGAGATGGCTTGACATTGCGCTTGGGCTGTAAGGGGCCCCTCCCGGAGTCTGTACACACCCCCAGTGAGCGCCGTCGACGATAAATAAATATGGATGGCTCGGGCTGCACGCCGCAGTGAGTACTGGAATGTACCATCGTATGCATTGCATTGCATTCATGCATTTGTTCATTGTTTGTTGTTGTTGTGATATTTTTTGAGATATTTATCTGCTGTGCTGGTACTATCTGATCATTGACCGTTGGTGGCCCGAGTGGCTGACTAGAAACAAGGATATTGCCCGAGGGGCAGATTTCTGTGCATAGTGTCATAAATTGTTTTGAAAGTATATTCGCAACCGTTGAAAAGATCATTTCTAAAAGAGGTTTTAAACTGAGCTGGATATTTTCTAAAGGATTTTTCCCGGGCTTACTATTTTCTAAAGGAGTTATGTTGTCCCATATTGCATGCTGGTGTGCTCTTACGTGATTTCTTGCCGCTCAGTTATTATTTACTCTTATTACCATTGAGTTAGAANAGCCAGGTGACCGTCAGCGTCAGCGGCACCGGATTTTCTACCCTTTTTACTTTAAAAATTCCGTATTGTACACTACTGGTCTTGTAAAGGTATTTGGACTCCTTTAGATGCTCATGACTTGTGACACCCCGGTCGGGTTGTATTGGGATGAAATTAATAGTTTTAATGTCAATGAGTTATATTTTCTATTCATTTATGTTTGATAGCTGTTAAAGAGATGATTTGGGGTTGTTGGCTGGCCTTGTCTTCACGAGAGGCGCCATCACGGTTGGGTATGGAATTTGGGTCGTGACAAGCACGAAGGGTGATGCCGTCTATTATTTTGGTGAGAGAGAGTAAAAGAACCAAAGGTGATACCGTGCACTTATCTTTGATTTCCTAATTTTTATTGATAACCGTCTTACAGTTTCTCTACACTAAATTGATGGCTTCCTGTTGATACTTGTTGTACCCGCAGCACGATTTCCCCTTCCTATTTTTAATTAAACTGTGGTGATCCTCATATTTATTTTTTGCTCTTCTGTGACTATTCGGTGTTACCCCGCATCATGTTTTCCCCCTCCCATACTTGATTGTATATGACTATTTCTTTCTGTACTTCTTTTCTGCTGTATATAGTTAAATTGCACAGGTTTATTTGGTAGTCTGGTCCTAGCCTCGTCACTACTTCACCTAGGTTAGGCTAGGCACTTACCAGCCAATGGGGTCGGTTGTGCTAGTACTACACTCTACACTCTTTTGTGCAGACCCTAGTGGTGTAGACTTCGGACCGCGGTGGGATTGCTGACTCTATCTCATCAGGCGACCCGAGGTAGTCCTACAGGCATCCACAGGCATTTGCATCTTCTTTTATCAACTATTCCTTTTTCTTTCATGCATTTCCAAAGACAGTGTTGTATTTATTTCTTTTAGACCTTTATTTGTAGTATTCTTAGGCCGTATGTGAAACTGTGACACCAGTTCTGGATAGTCGAGACTCAAACAATTGTATTAGATATTCATGTTCAGATAACTTATTGTTTTTCTTCCGTTTACGTTAATTTCGCTGTTTAAATGTTATTTCTTCTTAACTGTTAAAGGATATAAAATGGGTAAAAAGGTAAATTTTTCAAATAATTGGCTTGCCTAGCTCACATTATTAGGCGCCATCACGACTACCGAGGGTGAAAAATTCGGGTCGTGACAAGTTGGTATCAGAGCTCTAAGTTATATGGGTCTCACAGTTCACAGACAAGCTTAGTAGAGTCTGAGGGATCGGTACGTAGACATTTGTATTTATCCCCCACAGGCTATAGAGTTAGGAAAAACTTCACATTCATTCTTTCCTATCGTGCAATTTTGTTCTCTCAATGCTAAATTGAAACCTCTACTCTTGTCCTTTCGCGAATGCAGAGGTCATGTACCTCTTCTTCAGCCGAGCAGTAGCACGGACCAGTAATAGATCAGCTACGTCTTCGGAGGCTTGCTGGAGGTTGGATAAGTTTCACCAAGCTCTGCACTTCTACTTTTAGTGGTGCATATACTAAGGATCCCTAGGATTGTCTAGGCAGCTGTCACGAGGTTCTCAGGAACATGGGGATAGTTGAGACTAATGGGGTCAATTTTGCCACTTTTTGCTTGTTTCGATCCGCCAAGACTTAGTGGAGAGATTATTGCTTGGCTAGACCAGCCGAATCGCCAGCTTTGACTTGGGAGCAGTTCACGCAACTATTTCTGGAGAAGTTTCTCCACATCACTCAGAGCGAGGTATTAGAGGGGAAGGTAGAGGTATTAGAGTGGAGGTAGAGATGCTAGAAATGGAGGTAAAGGTATTAGAGGTGGAGGTGCAGGTATTATTTTGGTTTGTGGTAGAGAAGCTTCGGTTTTATTTTGCGCCGTATCTGGTCATGCCTAGTGATTCTTTGAGTGCCCCTGTTTATGTGTCTATGCCGACAGGTGATTCTATTGTGGTGGATCGCGTCTATTGTTCATGTATAGTGGTTATTAGAGGTCTTGAGATTCGTGTAGATTTGCTTCTTCTTGACATGGTTGGTTTTGATATTATATTGGGGATGGACTGGTTATCACCTTACCACGCTATCTTGGACTGTCATGCCAAGACTGTGACCTTAACTTTACTGGGTTTTCCTCGTTTAGAGTGGAGAGGGACTCCTAGTCATTTTACCTGCAGTGTTATCTGGTACGTAAAGGCTCGGCGTATGGTCAAGAAGGGGTGTTTGGCCTATTTAACATATGTTCATAATTCGAGTGTTGAGGTTCCTTCTATTGTTTCTGTGCCCGTTGTTCGTGAGTTTCCTGATGTTTTCCCTTCAGACCTGCCGGGTATGCCACCTGACAGGGATATTGACTTTTGCATTGATTTGGCTCCGGGCACTCAGCCCATTTTCATCCCGCCGTATCGTATGGCCCAGCCTGAGTTGAAAGAATTAAAGGAACAGTTGCAAGACTTGGTTGAGAAGGGTTTTATTAGACCTAGTGTTTCGCCTTGCGGTGCGCTGGTGTTGTTTGTTAAAAAAAGATGGGTCGATGCAAATGTGTATTGATTACCGGTAGTTGAACAAGGTTACAATCAAGAATAAGAATCCATTACCGAGGATTGATGATTTGTTTGATCGGCTTTAGGGTGCCAAGGTATTTTCGAAGATTGAATTGAGATACGGCTACCATCAGTTGAGGATTTGGGCACTCGATGCCCCTAAGATAGTTTTTCGCACTTGGTACGGGCATTATGAGTTCTTGGTTATGTCATTCGGGTTGACAAATGCCCTAGCAGCTTTTATGGATTTGATAAATCGAGTGTTCAGGCCTTATTTGGATTCATTCGTGATAGTTTTCATTGGTGATATTTTGATATATTCCCGCAGCCAGGAGGAGCACGAGCAGCATCTTAGAGTCTTTCTTCAGACTCTAAGGGATAGTCAGTTATATGCTAAGTTCTCGAAGTGTGAGTTCTGGATGAGTTCAGTTGCATTCCTGGGTCATGTTGTATCTGTAGAGGGTATTCAGGTTGATCCGAAGAAGATTGAAGCAGTCAAGAACTGGCCTAGACCAGCATCAACTACAGAGATTCGGAGTTTCTTGGGATTGGCAGGCTACTATTGTCGATTCTTGGAGGGGTTTTCATCTATCGCAACCCTGATGACCAGGTTGATCCAGAAGGGTTCCCAGTTCAGATGGTCGAACGAGTGTGAGGCGAGCTTTCAGAAGCTCAAGATAGCTCTGACTACGACACCGGTGTTAGTTTTGCCCATATGTTCAAGGCCTTATATTGTTTATTGTGATGCTTCTCGTATTGGGCTTGGTGATGTGTTGATGCAGGATGGCAGGGTCATTGCCTATGCTTTGCAGCAGTCGAAGATTCATGAGAAGAACTATCCGGTTCATGATTTGGAGTTGGCAGCCATAGTTCACGCATTGAAAATTTGGAGGCTTTATCTGTATGGCGTTGCATGTGAGGTGTTCACGGATCACAAGAGCCTTCAGTATTTGTTCAAGTAAAAGGAGTTGAATTTGAGGCAGAGGAGGTGGTTGGAGTTGTTGAAAGATTATGATGTCACTATCTTATATCATCCGGGAAAGGACAATGTGGTGGCCGATGCTTTGAGTAGGAAGTCATCCAGTATGGTAAGTCTTGCTTATATTCCGGTTAGTGAGAGACTGCTTGCTTTGGATGTTCAGGATTTATCCAATCAGTTCGTGAGGTTGGATATTTTTTAGCCCAGTCGTGTGTTAGCTTTCACGGTCGCTCGTTCTTCATTATTGGAGCGTATTCGTGATCGGCAGTATGATGATCCCCATTTGTCTATCCTTAGAGACACGGTGTAGCATAGAGATGCCAGACAGGTTACCTTAGATGATGATGGAGTTTTGAGATTGCAGGGTCGAGTATGTATGCCTAATGTAGATGGGCTCCGAGAGTTGATTGTGGATGAGGCCCATGGCTCCTGGTACTCTATCTATCCGGGCACCACGAAGATGTATCATGATTTGTGGCAACATTATTGGTGGCGTAGAACGAAGAAGGATATCGTTGCATATGTGGCTCGGTGTTTGAATTGTCAGCAGGTTAAGCACGAGCATCAAAGGCCAGGTGGTTTATTTCAGAGGATTGAGCTTCCCGAGTGGAAGTAGGAGCGGATCACTATGGACTTTGTTACTACACTCCCGCAGAGTCGGAAGAAGTTTGACGCAGTATGGGTCATTGTTGATAGGCTGACCAAGTCAGCACATTTCATTCCTGTAGCAGTCTCCTATTCTTCTGAGAGGTTGGCTGAGATCTATATTCGGGAGATTGTTCGCCTTCATGGTGTGCCCGTATCTATCATTTCAGACCAGGGTACGCAGTTTGCCTCGCGTTTCTGGAGAGCAGTTCAGCGAGAGTTGGGCACACGGGTTGAGTTGAGCACAGTATTTCATCCTCAGACGGACGGGCAGTCAGAGCGGACCATTCAGATTTTGAAGGATATGCTCCGAGCCTGTGCCATTAACTTTGGAGGCTCGTGGGATTAGTTTTTGCCTTTAGCAGAGTTTTCCTACGACAACAACTACCAGTCGAGTATTCAGATGGCTCCTTATGAGGCTTTATATGGTAGGCGGTGTCGGTCTCCGGTTGGATAGTTTGTGCCGGGAGAGGCTCGGTTGTTGGGTACGGATCTGGTTCAGGAGGCCTTGGATAAGGTCAGGATTATTTAGGATAGGCTTCGTACAGCTCAGTACATGCACAAGAGTTATGCAGACCACAAGGTTCAAGATGTGGCTTTTATGATCAGTGAGTGGGTATTGCTTCGAGTGTCGCCTATGAAGGGCGGGATGAGATTTGGGAAGAAGGGCAAGCTTAGCCCTAGGTTCATTGGTCCATTTGAGATTCTTGATTGAGTGGGAGAGGTGGCTTATAGACTTGCATTGCCGCCGAGCTTATCAGCCGTGCTTCCAGTGTTTCATGTGTCCATGCTTCAGAAGTATCATGGCGATCCTTCCCACATGTTAGATTATAGCACTGTCCAGTTGGACAAGGATTTGTCTTATGAGGAGGAGTCGGTGGCTATTCTAGACCGGCAGGTTCGTTAGTTGAGGTCGAAGAGTTTTCATTTTGTTCGTGTTCAGTAGAGAGGTCAGCCTCTTGAGGCATTAACCTGGAGTCCGAGTCTGATATACGGAGCCGTTATCCCTATCTTTTCCTCGACTCAGGTACTTCCTTCTTTTGTCCGTTCGAGGATGAACAATTGTTTTAGAGGTGAAGAATGTGATGATCCAGAAGGTCATCACTTGATTTAAATTAAAATTTGTGTTTTTGAGGCCTTGAAAACCACATTTAGAGTAACCTCGATTTGCGTGCGCAGTCCGAGCGTGTAGCCGAAAAGCCTAAATGTGAAAATCTATGAAAAATAATAAGTTTTGACTATAAAATGAATTAATTTGACTTCGGTCAATATTTTGGGTAAACGAACCTGGACCCGTGATTTGACGGTTCCCTAGGGTCCGTAGGAAAATATGGGACTTGGGCGTATGCCCGGAATCGAATTCCGAGGTCCCAAGCCCAAGAAATGAATTTTTGAAAGAAATTATTTTCTGAAATTGTTTATAAGGTTTGGAAATGAATTTTAATTCGAACATGTTGGTATCAGGCCCGTATTTTAGTTCCGGCACCCGGTACAGGTCTTATATATGATTTAAGATAATTCTGTGAAGTTTGGAAGGAAACATAATCCATATGATGTGATTCGGACCTTAAATGCAAATTTGATGTTTAAAGAAGTTTTGAGAAATTTCATTGATCTTGAGGTTTAATTCGATGTTCATGATGTTATTTTGGTGATTTGAGTACACGAATAAGTCCGTAGGATGTTTTTGAGGCTGTGTGTTTATTTGGTTTGGAGCCCCGAGAGCTGGGGTGAGTTTTGGATAGGCCACGGGGTGAAGTTTTGGATAGGCCATAGGGTGAAGTTTTGGACTTAGGAAATTGTAGGCCTGCAGGCTTTTCATTTCCTAAACTTTCTTCGCAATTCCCAGGTTCGCATTTCCCAAACTTTTTTCGCAATCCTCAGGCTTCGCAATTCCCACGTTCGCATTTTCCAAACATTTTTTGCAATTCCCAGGTTCGCATTTCCCAATTTTTTTTTGCAATTCCCAGGTTCACATTTCCCAAACTTTTTTCGCAATTCCCAGGTTCGCAATTCCCAAACGTTTTTCGCAATTCCCACATCTGAGACTGCAATTTTATACTTAGCCGATTTTAAACCCCATTTTTCATATTCTCTCAAACACAAACACACTTAGGCGATTTTTCAAGAATTCTTTCTTCTCCAAATCAATTGTAAGTCATTTTTAACTAATTTCTTCAATTCTTAGCATCTTTTAACATAATTTCAACTTAAAATCAAGGATTTTCATAGGGGAAATTGGGTGTTTTGGGTAGAACCTAGGTTTTTTAAAAATTGGAATTTTGGACCTCGATTTGAGGTCCGATTTCAAAACAAATCATATATTTGAGTTCGTGAGGGAATGGATAATCGGGTTTTGGTTCGAACCTCGGGTTTTGACCATGTGGGCCCAGGGGCGATTTTTGACTTTTTGGGTAAAACTTTGGAAAATTCACTTTCGTGCATTCAAATTGATTCATTTAGTGTTTATTGATGTAATTAAGTAACTTGTGACTAGATACGAGCAAATTGGTGGTGGAATCAAGGGGTAAAGCTATAATTGAATCGTGAATTATGTTCGAGGCATCGAGGTAAGTATTTGGTCTAACCTTAGCTTGAGGGATTAGGAGTTGAGTCTTATTTGCTATGTTGTAATTGATCACGCCCAACTATGCCTTATAAAAAGGACTAAGCGATCTTTGCAAATATAATCCGGTTTACAAGTCCGTAGTCGAATCCCATAGATAACTAAGGCTTAGATATAGTTGTTCAATATCGCAAAGAAACACAAGTCCAAATAATTTTCTAATTATAAAGATTATAATATTTATTTTTATCTAATTAACTAAAAAATCTAGAAAGCCGTAAAACTATCAATTAACAAGGATAAGGATTGGAGTCAAGATTAAGGAGGTCTAGAGTTATGATTTCCCCAATTGTCGGAATCCTTTCCGCTATGTTTTCTATAAATTCATCTGAGTATTATCTACCGATCATGAGCGCCCTGACTGTCGTAACTCTCTCCCGAGTAATTACCACAATTTACTAGATGCACTCTCCTGAGATACGCTAGCTGGCTTTGTTTATTACAGCTCACTTTAGATTGCACCCAAGGCTTCGTTATCCCTAATCCCACCTTTAAACCCGCAGTTATAGATCCCTCTTATACTTTGGGAGTGATGTTGTTCAACAACTACCTAAATATGCACTGTCTCCCGAGTTATGCACACTAAATAGGCACAGCTAATTGAGGATCCTGTCAATTAACTACAACAAACACGTAGTTGAACAAATAGAGAAAATACTACGGCTCAATTATATAAAAATAACAAGAATTTATCATACAAAAGGTTCCATCAAAACCCTAGATAACAAATTAGCTATTCATAATAGCATGTAAAACTACAATACTAAAAGTCATAACCAAAAATGAAAAATAAGAAGAGGAAAGAAAAACTCGTAGAAGAATTCCCCGCCTTGCTCCTAGCGTATTCTTGCCTCCAAGGGTGTTGTCTAACCCTAAAGTAGTGTCTCTCCCTTCAAAGTGGTGTTTTAGGGTGTGTTTATATGACCTAGGGTTGATGAGGGGTGGAATTCTTCAATCCAACTTCGGATGGGAGAGCTGGAATCCGCGTCTGCCTTCGCGTCTAGACGCGGACTTTGACGCGGATCCGCTTTTGCCTTCGCGTCTAGACGCAGATCCAGCTTTTGAGATTCTTCCATTTTGCAAAGCGCTCAGTGCTTTTGCTTTGCTTCACTGTTTTGTGCTTTAATTTTTCTCCTTTTTTGCGCCCGACTTCGTGCCACGCACGAGAGTAGACGAGCTCCCACTCCTTTAATTTCTTCTTTTTGTGTTGAATTGCCATCTTTTGATCATTTATCATCCAAACTTGTTCCTATACATAAGAAACACATAATGAGTATATTTCACTTCGAAAATCATGTAATCTCTCGCGACACACACAAGAATTAATATGCAAATATACTAAAAAATATGCACTTTTCATCATTTATCAACACCCCACAATTAAACTCTTGCTCGTCCTCGAGTAACTTAAAATTGAGCGCATAGGCAAGAATACTTTTTTAAACAATTCTCCTAACTCATCACACCAAGAGTATTTAAAATAGACTAAGCACAAAAGCGTAACATCTTCACCTCAAGATTTGACTCACAAGTACCACGCATTATTCATAACTCTCCCACTTACTCTAACATAGAGGTCACTGACATTACCTTTCCTTCATGAATCAAGTGCCCTCACACAACAAAAGAGAGGAGTTCCACACAATAAAATTTAAGAACACTTAGGAGCTCAAGATAGAAAGAATTCACTCATTCTCAGAAATAACATTCATATGCCACAAAAGATGCACCATAAGCTTGCCCGTAGTGTATTACTCCATTAATCGAGCTCATTCAATCTAGGATCAATTAGGACTTTATTTGGTTGTAATGTAGGCTACGGGATGGGTAGGATACATTTAGATATAAGAGTGACTACACCTCCCTAAGAACTTTAATACATATACTTTAACATTCAAACCCAATACTTATATCAAACCAAAACTCCACCTTCACATCAATGTATATTACCCCATTCTTCTTTAAGCACACTTACGCAAGAGCTACCACTTATCAAGGAATTTTTTTCACAACAATCCAACTATTTTTTTTCCAATTCAAGTAGCTCTTACTTTTTCAAAACAGTGCACCTTTCTCCTTATTTTATTAGTTACACTCAAAAGCCAAACCAACCACCCCACACTTTAACTTTTACATAGTTTATAATAATTCAAGTGCTTATGAGAGGTTACAATGGTTCAAATAGATGGTTAATTCAAACAAATGGGTAAGGCTTGTAATGTGGTTGCCAAAGAAACAAGATTATAGGCTCAAAGGGGTTAACTACGATACACAATAATTAGGCGGGTAAAATATACATATCTGGCTCAACAAAGAAATGCCTATATCACTTCCTAGACTGAATAAAACTATTGTTTGGCTTTGCAAACACACGGGGCAAGTTCTAGGCATCAAATGCATAACACCCAAACCTCACACACACATGGCTCATAACTCACTCAGGATTGGATACATCAAGACACTCTAGTCAAAGCAGTTAAGCAAATTTAAAATCATACAATTTAAGGTACTTATACAAGAGTCAAAAACTGAGCCTAAGCGTCACAACCAAAGTACTCACTATTCTCAAGGCATAACAAAGTCAAGAGATATTGCTTCAATTCAAAACACAACACAATGGCTCTTATTCCTTAAAAAAAAAACTAACTACACCCGATTCAAATAAAACCCTTGGAAAAGAACCGTGGCCCAAAGAAAAACCAAGGGGGAGTTACTACACTACCTAAAACAAAATTTTTTTTTGGTATTTTCTTTAGACTTACTTCCCTCAAGAAAACTGTCTAGAAGATCCGTCATCAGGAAAAGTCCAATCTTTTTAAAAAAAATTATTTAATTAAAAGAACACAACTAAAGTAGCATGAAAAGTCACCCAGACAATCTCCTCACCCCACACTTCAAATTGTGCATTGTCCCCAATGGACACCCATACATACAAGAGGGTAAAATAAACTCCCTGGTAGGCCAAAGGCCGAAGCACTAGCAGTTCATGGGGTACCCAGACTTCACCCAAGCTTGGTCCTTCGTGCGAGTACCTCACACTTAGTTCCAACCATTTGGTTTGCTGTTGCATCCTTCCAATACCTTTGCTTTCCATGCTCCTAGAAAATAAAAAATTGACACTACAAAAATAATTCAATTAAAAAAATAATTAAATACAAGAAAGCAATAAAGGTGGGTTGCCTCCCAACAAACGCTTGATTTAACGTCGCGTCACGATGTGAATCACTTTCTGCCTCCACTTTGAACTTATGAATCGGACCCCAAGTTTTAATTCTACTCTATGATCATGCTCCTAGGGTGGTGGAACGAATATGACTGGCCCAATAAAATAATGTAGCATTCTGCACTTCTTGGCCTTTATATGAGGTGTGTAATCCCGACTTTCTGGCAAGAAGAATTCCAGAATATAAGCACTTTGTTCCTCATTCATTGACTCCTCAAATGGCTCGGACGACTCTATTTCCATATCATTATCTAAACACAATGTGGAAAAATGTTTGGAGTGAGGACCAATGCGCTCAACTACATGAACATTGGGACTGTCTACATTCTCAACACTAATGACAATAGAGTCAACTAAATATGTGTCACGACCCAAACCCCGATCGTGATGGCGCCCAACACCTTGTTAGGCAAGCCCAACTATTTGAACATTTCCAACCCAATTATTAAACTTATAATACCAATTAAGCAAAGATTTTCGAACTGATAGTAATAGAAACAGTGCGGAATCCACCATAATAGTAATAACAGCCCATAACAGATCTGGCGTCACGAGTCAGAGCCTCTAGATACAACAGAACAACATCCTATACATATGAAAGTACAGATGCGGAAGTAAAGAAAGATAAGGGGAGAAATCGGGTCCTGCGGACGCCAGGCAGCTACCTCGATGACTCCGACAGATGAACTAGGTAGCCGCAACAAACTCAGCCATGCCTCCTGGATCCCTATATCTGCACACAAGGTGCAGGGAGTAAAGTGAGTACTCCAACTCAGTGAGTAATAGCAATAAATACAACTGAAAGTAAGAATTCTCGTAGAAACACTACACAGTTCTATAACCAACAGTAAAAGCAGTAAACAACAACTGAGCAGGGAAAACAAATGAAAATCTCTCAAAGTCCGGCAAATTACCAACACTGCTGCGGCGCGTAGCCCGATCCAATAATAGTATATACTGCTGCGGCGCGCAACCTGATCCAATAATAATATACACTGCTGCGGCGCGCAGCCCAATCCAATAATAATAGTTGATTGCGCTCACTGGGGGTGTGTGCAGACTCCGGAGGGGCTCCTTCAGCCCAAGCGCTATAATACTGCGGCGTGCAGTCCGATCCACATAATATATCACTGCAGCGTGCAGTACGATCCATATAATATATATACTACTGCGGCGTGCAGTCCGATCCATATAATTTATATACTATTGCGGCGTGCAGTCCGATCCATATAATATATATATACTACTGTGGTGTGCAGTCCGATCCAATACATGTATATGTATATACTGCTGCGGCGTGCAGCCCGATCCTGTATGTATCAAATACCCTCACTATGGGGTCCTTGACCCCTCTCAGTCAATAAGACTTGGCCTCTCGGGCCCACTCAGCTAAGACGGGGTTTCCAACCCCAGGTATTTCTCATTTAGAGTGCAAATTGCTAAGTCCGGTTCATATTATGTTTTACAGTTAAGGATATGACTAAGAGTATGTTTTCAATAGGTAAAGTGAGATCAATTAGCTCAACATGGCCCCTAAGGGTTCTACAGATCGGCACAAGGCCCCAAACGTGGCAACTAGCCCAAAATATACGGATATAAGCTCAGTTTCAGTCAAAAGTATAGTAGAGTCATCAATCGAGATGGACCGAGTCCAAATCCCTAGCAGTAACATCACCACGCTCATCATACGGCGCGTGTCTCATCTCAACATAGCACCACATAGTGCAAATACGGGGTTTCCAACCCTCAGTATATCATTTATAACCATTACTCACCTCAATCCGGCCGGAATCCTAGCTCACCTTGCGCTTCCCTCGTAAATCGACCTCCTCGAGTGTAGAATCTGACCAAAACCACAAGGAATACGTTATAATAAGCTAATGGGACATAACCCAATTGAAAGAACTAGAAAAACACCCAAAAACATGAAGTTGGCAAAACTCGAGCCCCGGGCCCACGTCTCGAAAAATTGTGAAATTAACATCACCGGCTTCCTTATCTCGCCACGAGTTCATACATACTAAATTCACAAAATCGGAGTCTATTTGACCCCTCTAATCACTAGTTAAAACTCTTTCAAATTTCAAGCCCTAACCTCCATTTTTAGCCTTAATTCCCTTGGATTTTCAGTGTAAATCCACGTTTTTACACCATAACAACATAATCTAAGACCAAGAATCCATACCTGATGAAGACCCTCGAAACCCTCTTCGAAAATCGCCTACAATCTCCTTAGTCTGAGATGAAAATGTTGAGTTGCTTCTAAAATTCGCGAAGGTGAAATTAATACCCCTGAACAGCAGTTTCCACTTCTGCGATGATTTTGTCGCTTATGCGACACCGCTTTTGCGGTTATTTATCCGCTTCTGTGGTTCTTCGACTTTTACCCAGGACCGCTTCTGCGGTCAACCAATCGCAAATGTGAGACCGCTTTTGCGGTCCGCATGTCCGCTTTTGCGGAAAATTCCAGGCCCCTCAAGGACCGCTTCTGCGACCCTATAGCCGCATCTGCGAAACCGCTCCTGCAGCTCCTTTTCCGCAGATGCGGAAATACCAGAAGCCTGAAGATCAGACCTGCTACATGCTTCCAAAATTCCCGTTTAACCATCCGAAATCACCCCGAGGCCCCCGGGACCTCAACCAAAACCACCAACCTACTCCAAAATGTCATACGAACTTGTTCCAATCATCAAAACATGTCAAACAACACAAAAATCATCAATTCACCACGAATTCAAGCCTAAGTTAAACAAAAACTTCCGAAACTCACATTCGATCAAAAACCCAACCAAACGACGTCCGAATGACATGAAATTTTGCATACATATCCAAAATCACCTAACGAAGCTACTGCAACTCTCAGAATTCCATTCCGACCCTCGGATCAAAATCTCACATATCAACCGAAATCCGCCAAAATTCAAACTTCGCCAAGTCAAGCCTAATTCTACACCGGACCTCCAAATTCAATTCCGATCGCTCTCCTAAGTCACAAATCCTCCCTCGAAGCTAACCGAACCACCAGAACTCACATCCGAGCCCTCTAACTATATAGTCAACTTTTGGTTGACTTTTCCAAAACAAGCTTCCTTCCAAGAGGCTAAGTGCCTCATTTTCAACTAAAACTAATCTGACTCTACCCGATCAACTCAAATATTGATATTAAATCATAGAGAAACATAATATGGGGGAAATGGGGCGGTAACTCACGTGACGACGGGCCGGGTCGTCACATCCTCCCCAACTAAAACAAACGCTCGTCCTCGAGCGGGTCAAGAAACATACATGGAGTCTCAAATAGGTGGGGATATCTACTCTGCATCTCCTGCTCGGTCTCCCAAATAGCCTCCTCCACGGGCCGACCTCTCCACTGCACCTTCACTGAAGCAATATCCTTGGACCTCAATTTTTGAACCTGTCGACCCAGAATAGCCACCGTCTCCACATCATATGACAAATCATCATCCAACTGAACCATGCTGAAGTCTAACACATGAGACGGGTCCCCAACATACTTTCGGAGCATAGATACATGGAATACCGGATGCATACTAGAAAAGCTGGGTGGCAAGGCAAGCTCATATACCACCTCCCCAATCCTCCTGAGTATCTCAAAAGGCCTAATGAACCTCGGGCTCAGCTTCCCTTTCTTCCCGAACCGCATAACACCCTTCATGGGTGAAATCTTCAACAAGACCTTCTCGCCTACCATATAAGACACATCATGAATCTTCCGGTCCGCGTAACTCTTCTGGTGCGACTGTGCTGTACGAAGCCTCTCTTGGATCAACTTCACCTTCTCTAAAGCATCCTGAACCATCTCAGTCCCCAACAATCTAGCCTCGC
>MU698258.1:27391-43965 GCA_026770625.1 Nicotiana glauca
GCGTGTCTCATCTCAACATAGCACCACATAGTGCAAATACGGGGTTTCCAACCCTCAGTACATCATTTATAACCATTACTCACCTCAATCCGGCCGGAATCCTAGCTCGCCTTGCGCTTCCCTCGCAAATCGACCTCCTCGAGTGTAAAATCTGACCAAAACCACAAGGAATACATTATAATAAGCTAATGGGACATAACCCAATTGAAAGAATTCGAAAAACACCTAAAAACACGAAGTTGGCAAAACCCGAGCTACGGGCCCACATCTCAAAAAATTGTGAAATTAATATCACCGGCTTCCTTATCTCGCCACGAGTTCATACATACCAAATTCACAAAAATCGGAGTCCATTTGACCCCTCAAATCACTAGTTAAAACTCTTTCAAATTTCAAGCCCTAACCTCCATTTTTAGCCTTAATTCCCTTGGATTTTCAGTGTAAATCCACGTTTTTACACCATAACAACATAATCTAAGACCAAGAATCCATACATGATGAAGACCCTCGAAACCCTCTTCGAAAATCGCCTAAAATCTCCTTAGTCCGAGATGAAAATTTTGAGTTGCTTCTAAAATCCGGGAAGGTGAAATTAATACCCCTGAACAACAGTTTCTGCTTCTGCGATGATTTTGTCGCTTCTACGACACCGCTTTTGCGGTTATTTATCCGCTTCTGCGGTTCTTTGACTTTTACCCAGGACCGCTTCTGCGGTCAACTAATCGCAAATGCGAGACCGCTTCTGCGGTCCGCATGTCCACTTATGTGGAAAATTCCAGGCCCCTCAAGGACCGCTTCTGTGACCCTATAGCCGCATCTGCGGAACCACTCCTGCGGCTCCTTTTCCGCAGATGCGGAAATACCAGAAGCATGAAGATCAGACGTGCTGCATGCTTCCAAAATTCCCGTTTAACCATCCGAAATCACCCCGAGGCCCCCGGCACCTCAACCAAAAACACCAAACTACTCCAAAACTTCATACGAACCTTTTCCAATCATCAAAACATGTCAAACAACACAAAAATCATCAATTCACCACGGATTCAAGCCTAAGTTAAACTAAAACTTCCGAAACTCACATTCGATCAAAAACCCGACCAAACGACGTCCGAATGACCTGAAATTTTGTACACATATCCAAAATCACCTAACGAAACTATTGCAACTCTCAGAATTCCATTCTGACCCTCGGATCAAAATCTTACCTATCAACCGAAATTCGCCAAAATTCAAACTTTGCCAATTCAAGCCTAATTCTACACCGGACCTCCAAATTCAATTCCGATCGCTCTCCTAAGTCACAAATCCTCCCCCGAAGCTAACCGAACCACCAAAACTCATATCCTAGCCCTCTAACTATATAGTCAACTTCCGGTTGACTTTTCCAAAACAAGCTTCCTTCCAAGAGGCTAAGTGCCTCATTTCCAACTAAAACCAATCCGACTCTACCCGATCAACTCAAATATTGATATTAAATCATAGAGAAATATAATATGGGAGAAATGGGGCGGTAACTCACGTGACGACGGGCCGGGTAGTCACAATATGTATCCTCAATATCCTTGGTTGAATCTAGTATCTTTTCTACAACATCGACATCCTCAAAATCTAGTGTGATTGATTGTTGGTGTTCTACTCTAGCCTCCTCCTCTAGCTCATCAATTTCTGTATCTAATTTACGCTCTTCTTGGATACTATTCACAATATTGGCTTGTTGAGCATTAAAAACTTCAACCAATTGACTCATGTGAACTTTCAAGTTGTGAATAGTTTCCTCCTGCCTTTTGATCACGGCGGACTAAACCTTAGGAAGAGTGGGCCCTAAGACTTTTACCCAATAGTGGTATCGGGGTCAATTTTCACTGGGAGCTAGAAAGGGAGTTGAGTATTTGTTTGGTCTAGAAATGCGTTTTGGCTCCTAATTATATTTCTACTATTTTTGGATTTTTATAATTATCAACTACAATTTAACAACTACTAGTTAAAACTAAGTTATGCTAAAATATTGATTCTAGGTTGTATGCAAGATAGAGAAAAGCACTAGGGTCGTGGCATTTACCTAGGTGGTCGACTAATGGGTAGAGATTCCTAATACAAGAATGATGATTATGGGGATTATGCTATAACCGTTGCACGATTGCACTCACTCTCACACCTCTCTCGGTAGAGAGAATGATTTTTCCCAATTCACTCTCTCGATACCAATTGGGTAGGCCAATATGCCCAAGCAACTTAGGGTTCAAGTTGGCTAATTACTCTCTCGAGGTTTAACCCGTTAATTGGGACTACCATTCTCATGGGTCCATCCCAATTCCTTGTTGGGTCAATTTTGGAGTCATAGACACTCTTTCTCAAGAAGAGTCAAGACCCACTAAGCTAGACTTAGTGTTTGCAACCACCAAATCCTAGTTAAACCATAAAATTAACCCAAATAGCAAACACCAAACATCATTCAAGCATTAAACAATCACACCCATTATTTACCCACACTAGGGTTGAGTCACAACCCTAGCTAATGGGTTTAGCTAGACATAATAGGAGCAGAAATTGAAGAAATAGTAGATAAAATCAACATATTAATTAATTACAAAGTTAATCTACAAGAATCTACGATAAAACAAGATGAAATTGCCCAAAATAGGCTAAAACTTGAGTCTCACGAGCGCAACAGCTATATCTGATACAATTTCTTTTACCCAAAAAAGTAAAATGTTCTATTTATACTACACAGGAAAAACTGGACAAAAATACCCCTACGGGTCTGGCGCGGACCGCGCACAAATGCCGCGCGGCCGCATAGGGATCTTTGGTTTTCATATCTTGCTTCTGAAATTGGGGGCACGGACCGTGCATAAAGGTCGCGCGGCAGCATTGGCTGAGAGGCGCGGACCGCGTAGAAATGGGGCGCGGCCGCTTGGAAAACTTGACAAAACTCCACAATCTCTGAACTTTATTCACGCGGACCGCACTGTTTTGGTGTGCGGCCGCGTAGGCTTTTGCATTGAATTACTGAGTCTCTGAATTCCTCTTGGCGTGGACCGCGTAGAAAGGAGCGCGGATCGCGTAGGTTAGCATGGAAATTACACCTTCTCTGAACTTCTTCTGCGCGGCCGCGTGGCACATCAGTGCAGACCGCGCAAGAATCTTGTTCCCCACTTCACTACTCTTTTGATACTTGGCAGATTTCACTCCTTTTTGAGACGATCTTTGACATTTGTCATCTTGTCGCTCAAACCTTCAATCAAGCACAACTTGTAAGCCTTTTGGGACTAATTTATGGCAATTCACGCACAAATCCTAGGCAAGAATGGGTATAAAACATGTAAAAATCACAGTTATCACCTTTCTATCCGCAGTAGTAATTTACTCTGTTGTTTCAAAATGCACTTTAACATATCTTAGAGCTTCTTTAGGTCAGCTTCCCTAGGTTCTTTGTTCTATTAACTTCACCAGAAAAAGAAGAACCATCAAAGTAAGGGGTCGGGAGAAGGTAAGAAATATAAACACAACCATGAAAGTGACCATCTTGACCACCACACATATCACACACATTCCACACATAAGATTGAGTTGGTGCACAAAACTCGCTCCCAGGAACATTTTGATAATTTTTCCCTGGGTGGTTTCCTTCACAATATGCATAAAAAGGATCAAAAGTAGAAGTAGAATTACCAACAACAAAATTCTCATAATTCGATGATGTCATGTTTCTCAAATAAACAAATAAAACTAAAATAAAAAAATAAAAAAAATTAAATAATAAAATAAAAGTTCAAACTTGAAACCTAGCAATATGTACACCTACAATTACACCGTTAGTTCCCTGACAACGGCGCCAAAATTTGATCACGCCTAGCTATGCCTTATAAAAAGTACTAAGCGGTCGTTGCAAATATAATCCGGTTTACAAGTCTGGAGTCGAATCCTGCAGAGTACTAAGGCTTAGCTATAGTTGTTTAATATCGCTAAAAAACACAAGTCCAAACAATTTTCTAATTATAAAGATTATAATATTTACTTTTATCTAATTAACTAACAAATCTAGAAAGCCGTAAAAGTATCAATTAACAAGGATAAGGATTGTAGTCAAGATTAAGGAGGTTTAGAGTTATGATTTCCCCAATTGTCGGAATCCTTCCCGCTAAGTTTTCTATAAATTCGTCTAAGTATTCTCTACCGATCATGAGTGCTCTGACTTTCGAAACTCTCTCCCGAGTAATTACCACAATTTACTAGACACACTTTCTCGAGATACACTAGCTGGCATTGTTTATTACAACTCACTTTAGATTGCACCCAAGGCTTCGTTATCCCTAATCCCGCCTTTAAACCCGCAGTTATAGATCCCTCTTATACTTTGGGAGTGATGTTGTTCAACAACTACCTAAACATGCACTCTCTCCCGAGTTATGCACACTAAATAGGCACAGCTAATTGAGGATCCTGTCAATTAACTACAGCAAACACGTAGTTGAACAAATAGAGAAAATACTACGGCTCAATTATATAAAAATTACAAGAATTTATCCTACAAAAGGTTCTATCAAAACCCTAGATAACAAATTAGCTATTCATAATATCATGTAAAACTGCAATACTAAAAGTCATAACCAATAATGAAAAATAGGAAGAGGAAGGAAAAACTCGTAGAAGAATTCCCCGCCTTGCTCCTAGCGTGTTCTTGCCTCCAAGGGTGTTGTTGTAATGACCCGACCGGTCGTTTTGAGTGACAGCGCTTCGTTCAGCAGTCGGAGGCCATGAACAGCTTCATTTAGGGTATTATGACTTGTTCGCATGGTCGGGATTTAAATTCAGGAAGATCGAAGTTAAATTTAGATGAAAATTCTCATTTGAGAAGCTTAAAGTTGAAAGAATGAACTAGGATTGGATTTTTGAGTAAACGACCTCGGAATCAGGATCTGAAGGTTCCAGCAGGTTAGTATGATGATTTCGGACTTGAGCGTATGCCCGGATTGGCTTTTGGATAACCTGGGAGTGTTTTGGCGCCTATTATGGAAGTTAGCATTTTAGAAGAAATTTCATAAGTTTAGCTTGAAGAGCATTTTAGTGTTATCAATGTCCATTTGGGACTCTGAGATTGTGAATAGCTCCGTATGGTGATTCTGGAGTTGGGAGCATGATCAAAGTGAATTCGGAGGCCCGTAGTCATTTTGAAGCCATTTGGCTAAAGATAGAAATTTGAAGGTTTTTGAGAAGTTTGACCGGAGGTTGACATTTTGATATCAGAGTCGGAATCCAATTCTGAAAGTTGGAGTAGGTCTGTAATGTCAAATATGACTTGTGCACAAAATTTGAGGTCAATCGGACGTGATTTGATAGGTCTAAACATCGGAAATAGAAGTTGGAAATTTCAAAGTTCACAAAGCTTGAATTGAGGTGTAATTCATGATTTCGGCGTTGTTTGATGTGATTTGAGGCCTCGAGCAAGTCCGTAATATGTTTTGGGACTAGTTGGTATGATTGGTTGGGGTCCCGGGGGCTTCGAGTGGATTCCGGATGGCTAACGGATCGAAATTGGCAATTGGTGCATAGCTGAAGGGTCTGGTTGTTGGTGTTTCTGCTTCTGCAGAAATGGGACCGCAGAAGCGGCCCCGCAGAAGCGGTTATGGGAGCCGCAGAAGCGGTTATGTTTGAAGGATTTTGGACCGCAGATGCGGTCAAGGTTCCGCAGAAGCGGGACCGCATCTGTGGAAGAGGGGATCGCAGAAGCGGAAAAAGGGGGCTGAGCCCAGGACCACAGAAGCGGCTTTCAACCGAAAAAGCGGAACCGCGTAAGCGGTAAAATTTCCGCAGAAGCGGAAATGTCTGGAGGCAGAAGCATGATTTAAGTTGCGAATTTGGTTCATTTCTCTCATTTCTCCCACTTTATTTGGCGATTTTTGGAGGGTTCAAGAGAGGATATTCATCAACAATGTTAAGGTAAGTTATTTCTACCTATTATGAGTTAAATACATTAATTATGTATGGATTTTAGTATGAAAATGGGTAGAAAATTGAGGGTTAGAGGAAAACCTAGAAAAATTATAATTTTGAATTTTAGCCACGATTTCGAGTATGGAATTAAGAGAAAATTTGTATATTTGATTTCCCAAGGTCATGGGCAAAGTTTATCTTCGAAAAATTTCGGATTTCGGGCACGTGGGCCCGAGGGCATTTTGGTCAACTTTTCGTTCGGGGTTAGGAATTGTTATAAATTGGGTTGTAAAGTATAGTTGAGCATATATTAATGGATTTATATGATCGTTGGCTAGTTTTGGGAGCATTGTGCATTTGTGCAAGCCTTCATAAGAATGTAGAATGCCGGTTATGAGTCTTCGGAGCGAGGTGAGTCTCCTTTCTAATCTTGTGAGGGGGAAATTACCCCATAGGTGAGTTAAACTGATTATGTGCTCCTAATTATGGGGTATACGTATGCACGAGGTGACGAGAGTCTGTGCGTAGCTACTATTATGCTATTGTCCGGGTAGTCTAGGACCCAAAGGCATGTTATACCTTGATTAATTGTGAACCCATTGATGGCTTGAATTGCTTGAATCACATAGAATTTGTAAACAATTTCCTAAAGGATTACACTTCTTTCCTTAAAATTGATTAAAAAGGGAATTGCTTGTAATTGGATAATTGTTCCCGAATAAATTCCTAATTGGCTATTTGTGCATGATTTTCGATGTGTATCTGTGTCGCATGTATAATTCGCGAGCAGGGTATGTGTTTAATTTTGGAACGGGCCGATCGCCTCGGTGAAATAGATGCATCTATGGTACGGGCCGCTCGACCCTCGGCAGTGCACAATTTATATTTCTGTTGGAGCGGGCCGTCGACCTCGGCATGATTTGCGCATGTTTATCTGTTACTTGAAAATTGTAAATGTGGAATTGTCCCTACGTTGCTTGATATAAATTTATAAGATAATAAAGAACAGACTTTAGAAGCCATTGATTTATTGTTGAAGGTGTTTACCTGTTTTCTGGCTTCACAATCAGAACTTTCATACAAATCCATGATTATTCTTGCACTTATAGAATATTGCTAATTGACCTCTAGTGAGTGTCGTAGCTGTCCATCTCGTCTCTACCCCTTCGGGATTAGGCGGGATAGAGTACACATTGATTACGTACTCATACTACACTTTTGTGCATTTTTGTTGCACAGGTATATATACACCTCTAGCAGCCTATTGGGCGTAGCAGCATGGATGACACTGGGACTAGGTGAGCTGCATCATTTGAGGCGACTGCAGCTAGGGTAGTCCCTTCTAGTGTACTGTATTTACTTTCCGCCCACTGTATTCCGGGCGGATATTGTATTTTATTTCCCTTACCAGTAGTTGCTCATGTACTTGTGACACCGGGTTTCTGGGATGGTTTACAGCGGATTTGTACTAATTGTTATTATTTAAATTTGAATTCAAGTAGTGAACTTTTATTTATAAAAATGGAAGGAGAAACCTTAGATTTTCAAAAGTATTAAAAGAAGAATTAATTGATGAGTTTGTTGGCTGGCCTGACAGAGGTGTCCGGCGCCACCACGACCCTTAGTGGATTTTGGGTCGTGACAGTTGTCTAACCCTAAAGTAGTGTGTCTCCCTTCAAAGTGGTGTTTTAGGGTGTATTTATATGACCCAGGGTTGATGAGGGGCGGAATTCTTCAATCAAACTTCGGATGGGAGAGCTGGAATATGCATCTGCCTTCGCGTCTAGAAGCGGACTTTGACGCGGATCCGCGTTTGCCTTTGCATCTAGACGCGGATCCAGCTTTTGAGATTTTTCCATTTCGTGAAGTGCTCTGTGTCTTTGCTTCACTTCGCTGTTTTGTGCCTTAATTTTTCTCCTTTTTCGCGTCTGACTTCATGCCACGCACGAGAGTAGACGAGCTCCCACTCCTTTAATTTCTTCTTTTTGTGTCGAATTGTCATCTTTTGATCATTTATCATCCAAACTCGTTCCTATACATAAGAAACATATAATGAGTATATTTCACTTCGAAAATCATTTAATCTCCCGCGACACACACAAGAATTAATATGCAAATGTACTAAAAAATATGCACTTTTCATCATTTATCAGTAATTGTTGAGTACAACGTATAGGCATGGTGACGAGTATCTATACGTTGGTGTCTAGCATGCCCGTGAGTCTTCATATTGTGATTATCATGACTTTGTTGTATCTTTCATGCCTTGGTGATATTTTCTATTTGTGGAAAGAATTGTGACCTGAACATTGAGGAGCGTTGGCTCATGTTGTATAACGAATTGTGAAAGTATAAGTGACAACTGAACTTTTAAGGCATAGGCTCGAGTTGTAAAATGAACTGTGAAGGTAAAAGTGATAATTGAACCTCTAGAGTATTGGCTCGAGTTGTTAAGTGAATTATGAAGTAAAAGTGAGAAAGAGAAGAGATCATTATGTTGTCACTCTTGCCGGGCTATTGTTGGTTTATTTGTTATCTCCCTTGCCGGGATGTGGATGTTATTGATGTTTTTCCCTTGCCGGGATTTAATTGTTGACTTGTTGCACCCTTGCCGGGATTCTTATTGCAAATTTCCTTTATTTCCTTGCCCTATTGTTTGTGATTGTTGTTTGGGTGAGGAAGAGCGTAAAGCACGAAGGGTGATGCCGTGCATTGTTTGTTTCGTGAGGAAAGAGTGTAAAGCACGAAGGGTGATGTTGTGCTGCACAATGTA
The DNA here is from genome assembly GCA_026770625.1 of Nicotiana glauca. Classification (NCBI taxonomy): domain Eukaryota; kingdom Viridiplantae; phylum Streptophyta; class Magnoliopsida; order Solanales; family Solanaceae; genus Nicotiana; species Nicotiana glauca. Next base: position 36,099 of record MU698258.1, read on the forward strand.
CCATTTCGTGCCTATTATATTGATTCTTATGGTGAGGACGAGAGTAAAATCACGAAGGGTGATGCCGTGCACTTGTCCTTGATTTCCCTGCCCCTTGCTGATAATTGAGTTATGTAGTCCTTTACATTTTTTTGCTGATTTTCTGTTGTTACTTGACGTTATTTCGAGGTTATAGATTCCCTTACCCTATTTTCCTTGTGATTGTTGTTTGGGTGAGGAAGAGCGTAAAGCACGAAGGGTGATGCCGTGTATTATTTTGGTGAGAGAGTGTTAAAGCACGAAGGGTGATGCCATGTATTGTTTTGGTGAGATAGAGTAAAAGAACGAAGGGTGATGCCGTGCACTTATCTTTGATTTCCTAATTTTTATTGATAACCGTGTTACGATTTCTCTACACTAAATTGTTGGCTTCCTGTTGATACTTGTTGTAATCCGCAGCATGATTTCCCCTTCCTATTTTCAATTAAATTATGGTGATCCTCATATTTATTTTTTGCTCTTCTGTTACTATTCAGTGTTTTCCCGCAACATGTTTTCCCCCTCCCATACTTGACTGTATATGACTGTTTCTTTCTGTACTTCTTTTTTGCTGTATATAGTTAAATTCCATAGGTTTATTTCGTAGTCTGGTCGTAGCCTCGTCACTACTTCGCCGAGGTTAGGCTCGGCACTTACCAGCACATGGGGTCGATTGTGCTAATACTACACTCTAAACTCTTTTGTATAGACACCAGTGGTGTAGACTTCAGACCGCGGTGGGATTGCTGATTCTAGCTCATTAGGCGACCCGAGGTAGTCCTGCAGGTGTCCGCAGGCCTTGGCGTCTTCTTCTATCTACTATTCCTGCTTCTTTCATGCATTTCCAGAGACAGTGTTGTATTTGTTTCTTTCAAACCTTTATTTGTAGTATTCTTACACTGTCTGTGAAACTGTGACACCAGTTCTGGGTAGTCGAGACTCAAACAATTGTATTAGATATTCATGTTCAGATAGCTTATTGTTTTTCTTCCATTTACGTTAATTCTGCTGTTTAAATGTTATTTCTTCTTAACCCTTAAAGTATATAAAATGGGTAAAAAGGTAAATTGTTCAAATAATTGGCTTGCCTAGATCACATTAGTAGGTGCCATCACGACTCCCGAGGGTGAGAAATCTGGGTCGTGACAGTACCTCGTTGTCACACCTCCTTTTCACTTACTACACCTCGTGAAGGGTATAATAAAAGGAGTTTTTACAATTAAAGGACAATCGAAACGGGATTCGTTTATTAAGAGATTCAGAGTCGTCACTTGGGAGATTTATGGTGTCCCAAGTCACCGGTTTAAATCCCGAATCGAGGAGAGGGTTTGACTCTGTATTACAGTCGCGAACTAGAAATCCGAGTAAGGAATTCTGTTAACCCTGGAGAAGGGGTTAGGCACTCTCGAGTTCCGTGATTCTAGCACGGTCGCTCAACTGTTGTATTTGGTTTTATCTGATTTTAAAACATGTTCTAACCTATGTGCCTTTTATTAATAAACCGCTTTTTATTTTTTATTTTTAATAAGAATTGCAACGTCGTGAAAATACGTCTCGAACCACGTCGCACTAGTGCACCCGTGGTTGTTAACACATTTTGACTCCGTTGAGATTTGGATTTGGGTCGCATCAATGTGCACCCGAGTTTAAGAAAGTAATTTTATTAAAATCGTGCTTAAAGAGTCTAACTTATTATTATTTTGGGGAAGGCCGTGAAATTCGCTAAACGGCCCGTCCCGAATCTCTAAGTATTTTTTATTAAGTAATTAATGAGGGCCTCGCAATTTGTATATTTGTTTGGCGAGGCTCGTCTCATATTATTATTAAAAGGCCAATCTTAAAGCACACTACAATTTTTCTATTTATTTGTCTCTAAAGGCCAATTAATTCACAAATATAAATTCGGGCCTCGAATTCAAGTCTGAATTCAAACAAAAGGGAAGACCCTTTTAGCTTGAACTCGCTACCTAATTGGAAACCCAATTTTATATTTATGAATTAATTTTCTATATCCTAAGGCTAATACCAGTCCAAATTTATATAAACTTCAGGCCCAAAATCCCAAGTAAAGTGACATAGTTTGCATTAACTAGTCAACGTTCATAAAGGGGTCATGGGATCGATTCCCTGACCAGACTTGGCATTTCTCCAATTATTGCCAAACTTTGGTCCAGGCCCAAACATATTCATTCACAAAACGGGACCTGGGCTACTCGAAATGCCTGAAAATTTTGTAAATGGGCCATTAAGCCTTCAACTACTTATTTAATTAAAATCTCATTTCAAATTGCACTGCTACCTTACTAAAAATTTTAAAACTATCAATTTCAATTAAAATGAACAATTGTTTTTCTAATTTCAACTCAGTTTTTATAATACCTTGACAACTACAATTCTAATTCATGTGTATATCAAGCTCAAACCTACTGTTCATGCGACAACTTAATAAAACAATAATTGAAACTAAATTATCACTATTAACCATAAATGAACAAGGATTTTTGAAGCAATTTACTAATCGTATATATATATACTACCTTTTCATGATCCCTATCATTCTTCTACTAACATTTTAAATAACAAAACATCAATTAATAAGAATTCTCAATCTACTTATGACAATACTTTTTTCCAATTCTAAGCTACAATTAAGACAAAAAATTCAATTACATTTAATAAATCTACAAACTGAAAATGAGTCCATATTCATATTTTAACAGTCCAAATTTTATACAAATCTTCTCTACGAAACAGAAATTAACAATGAACTAATTATTGATTAAACACCTAAGACTAAACAAAATCACCAAAAGGACAATTTTATTCCATGTTTTGGACTTGAAATTACAGCAGAAGTTCCAATGTATACCTGGAAATCAGAAACAATGAGAATGAGAAAGGAAATTTTAAAATTGCTATTTTGGCAAAACATGCCATTTTTGATCCCTAAACTACCCCCAACCACTATCAGCTATAACCAATTCCCTAAAATTAAACTAAATGGACAATATAACTAAACATGATATTAAATCTAACAATGAACTACAATTAAACCAAACCTTTCATTGACTAAACTAAACAAATTACCCCAACACAACTGTTATCAAACAAAATCTTACCACTATCATTCTCTAAAAATTACATCAAGTCATGAACAAATTTCGATCAAACTAATTACTCAGTTATTGAACTAATTAGGCTAACTTTAAATCTAACAGAACAAAATAACAATCAATTAAAATTAAACTAATCTAAAGAAAAATTCAAATTAATGCTGAAATTTAAACAGACCATGACTAATCGAAAATTAGAAAGATTCATTCAAAGTTTTTAATCAACAGAAAAAAAATATAGCAAAGAAAAAAAAGAAAGAGAAAGGACTCAAGACTACATTGGCCACTCGACTGCCTATTAAATCTTGAAATTCAATTGACCTCCAACAGTGCTTGAACATCAATGGTGGTCGAAACACCATGAGGGAAGTTAAGGAATTGCATGCCCTGAATTTGAAGGGATTTTGGGACGTTTAGGGTTTGGCCAAAAAATATTAAAATGCACATTCGAGCCGCTCCAGCAAGATTCGAGGCAAAAGACCATGAGGGTTGGGTAAAGGAGGAAGAAAGGATACTGGGGTGTTAATTTGGTACGATTTGGCATGGGTGGTGTTTGCCGGCAGCGACTAGGGTTTCATAGATTTGAAGCGTTCCAGTGATTTTTTGGGAAAACGGAGTATGGCACGATTGTGAGGGAGGGGAGACGAGGTCAGGGTGTGAATTTGGGCTTGATTGGAAGGGGTGGCATTCGCCGGCGGTAGGGTTCCGGTGAAGGGCAGTGGTGATGGCGGAGGAAGTGTACGAGGAAGATGCAATATGTTTTTTGGTTAATTGATTTTATCGGACAGTTATATCAAAAAATGGGGAATTAATAGGGCCGTTAGATGAGCCGTGATGAATGATCCAGATTAAACGACGTCAAAACGACGTCGTTTTTTATATAGGGGGCTGGACTGGGTTAGGCAGTGAACTTGGGCCAGATTGGGGTCGTTTATTCTTTGGCCAGGGCGAAAATTGGCCCAAATCGTGTGTCTTTTGAAGCAACCTTTTATTTTAATTGTTTCATTTGTTTCTTTTATTTAATTTCTTGTATTTCAGTTTATATTTTTTTTATATTTTTTCTGATTTTATAAAAATGTAAAAATTAAAACAAAGACCTAATATAATTCAAAGTTAAACTATTTAACTCCTAAAATTATTTAAAAATTCTATTTAAAGATAAATACAATAATTAACAATTAAAATTGCAAAGAAACTATTTTTTGTTATTTTCTTCATATTTCGTTCTAAAGCAAATTAATACTAATTAATACTAAAATGTGAAATTAAATCCCTAAATGCAAATGCATATTTTTTGTATTTTCATATGAATTATCATGCACAAATAAAAATGCAACAATTAACACAAAATTCACAAAAATTTATAAAATAATAAAGAAATCATTTTATTTGGAATTTTTGGGAATAATTTGCTTAGGGCAAAAATCACGTGCTCACAGCTGCCCCTCTTTGCCCGAAAACACGAAGAGTTTTCGTGCAAAGACAAGTGAGCAGAAATGAGTGATTTTTGCCCGTTCGCATATTCCGTGTGAAGCATTTTTTTGCAAGAGCTGATCGCACCCTGCTTCAGAGGTTGCCTACATATCCTGGGCTAAACAGGAATCAGGTCAGTGTAGTTCGGGAGTGTCTGGTAGCTGGGACTACCAGGAGCTGTGATTTTACTGTTGTTGCTGTTGTTACTGCTTGCTGACCTTCTTATTACACCGTGATAAACAAAAGAAGCTAGCCTAAGCTATGATTTATGAATTACAAAAGGTCCTATCTATGTCTTCAAACTTGCTCTTGTGTTGCCTTGAACTTGTATCTTGTGTTCTTCCAATGAGATTCTTGTTGTTGCCTTGGCTATGTTTTGCCATTCCTCTTGATGATACTTGACTGTTGCAATTTGAAATACGTGCCTCCATTCTTCAGGCGGGCTCCTGGTTGCTGACGCTTGAGCAGTATTCCCTTGTTCTCCAGGTGGGCTCCTGACTACGATGCTTGAAAAATATTCCCTTGTTCTCCAGGTGGGCTCCTGACAGCGACGCTTGTTCCCTTGTTCTCCAGGTGGGCTTCTGACTGCAACGAAAATAGACAAACAAATAAAATTTTCTGCCCCAGTTTGGTGACTGGGCACATCATGTTATCAAATATCAAAATTAAAAGCTAAAATTTGGATTGTACTTCCCTTGTTCTCCAGGTGGGCGCCTGACTGCTGAAACTTGAACTGGATTCCCCTATTCTCCAGGTGGGCTCCTGATTGTTGAATTTGAAATGGATTCCCTTGTTCTCCAGGTGGGCTCCTGATTGCAACAAAACAGACAAAACAAAGAAATATTTCTGCCCCAGTTTGGTAACTGGGTATGACATGTTATCAAATATTAAAACTGACAGTTAAAATTGAATTGTACTTCCCTTATTCTCCAGGTGGGTGCCTGACTGCTGAAACTTTGAAATGTATTCCCCTGTTCTCCAGGTGGGCTCCTGATTGCTGCGCTTGAAATGTATTCCCTTGTTCTCCAGGTGGGCTCCTGCTTGCTGAATTTGGAAAGTATTCCCTTGTTCTCCAGGTGGGCTCCTGATTGTGACAAAACAGTCAAAACAAAGAAAGTTTTCTGCCCCAGTTTGATGATTGGGCGCATTATGTTACCAAATATAAAAACTTGAAAGACAAAATTTGCATTATACTTCCCTTGTTCTCCAGGTGGGTGCCTGACTGCTGCGTTTGAAATGTATTCCCTTGTTCTCCAGGAGGGCTCCTGCTTGCTGATTTTGAAAAGTATTCCCTTGTTCTCCAGGTGGGATCCTGATTGCAACAAAACATACAAGACAAAGAAAATTTTGTGCCCCAGTCTGATGACTGGGCACGTTATGTTACCAAAGATTAAAACTTGAAAGCTAGAATTTGCATTATACTTCCCTTGTTCTCCAGGTGGGTGCCTGACTGCTGCGCTTGAAATGTATTCCCTTGTTCTTCAGGTGAGCTCTTGCTTGCTGACTTTGAAAAGTATTCCCTTGTTCTCCAGGTGGGCTCCTGCTTGCAACAAAACATACAAGACAAAGAAAATTTTCTGCCCCAGTCTGATGACTGGGCGCGTTATGTTACCAAAGATTAAAACTTGAAAGATAGAATTTGCATTATACTTCCCTTGTTCTCCAGGTGGGTGCCTGACCGCTGCACTTGAAATGTATTCCCTTGTTCTTCAGGTGGGCTCCTGCTTGCTGAATTTGAAAAGTATTCCCTTGTTCCCCAGGTGGGCTCCTGCTTGCTGAATTTTGGAAAGTATTCCCTTGTTCTCCAGGTGGGCTCCTGCTTGCAAAGAAAATTTTCTGCCCCTGTCTTAATCAAAGAAAGATTTGTTAATATAAAATGGTGGTTAGCTGCTGGCATTCTTTTTGGCTATGTTCCTGCTTCCTATAACGACCCGATCGGTCGTTTTGAGTACTAGCACTTCGTTCAGCAGTCGGAGGCGATGAATAGCTTCATTTAAGGTATTATGACTTGTACGCGTGGTCGAAATTTAGTTTCGGGAAGTCCGGAGTTGAATCGGGAAGAGAATTCTCATTTCGGAAGCTTAAGTTGAAAGAAATGAACTAGGATTGGAATTTTGAGTTAACGACCTCGGAATCGATATCCGAAGGTTCCAGCAGGTTCGTATGATGATTTCGAACTTGGGCGTATGCTCGGAGTGGGTTTTGGATAACCCTGGAGCGTTTTGGCGCCTATTGTGGACGTTAGTATTTTAGAAGAAATTTCATAAGTTTGGTTTGAAGTGCATTTCGGTGTTATCAATGTCCGTTTGGAATTCCGAGACTGGGAGTAGCTCCGTATGGTGATTCTGGAGTTGGGAGTGCAATCGGAAGTGAACTCGGAGGTCCGTTGGTCATTTTGAAGCCATTTGGCTAAAGATAGCAATTTTAAAGTTTTTGAAGAGTTTGACTGGGGGGTTGACTTTTGATATCGGGGTCGGAATCCAATTCCGAAAGTTGGAGTAGGTCCGTAATGTCAAATATTATTTGCGTGAAAAATTTGAGGTCAATCGGACGTGATTTGATAGGTTTAAACATCAGAAATAGAAGTTGAAAAGTTTAAAGTTCATAAAGCTTGAATCAGGGTGTAATTCATGGTTTTAGCGTTGTTTGACGTAGTTTGAGGCCTCGAGCAAGTCTGTAATGTGTTTTGGGATTGGTTGGGGTCCCGGGGGACTCGGGTGGATTCCGGGTGGTTAACGGATCGAAATTGGAAATTTGGAAGGCTGAGTGTGCTGATTCTGTCATAACCGCTTCTGCGGTTCTTGGACCGCAGAAGCGGGATCTCAGATGCTGTCTGTAGCTCGCAGAAGCGGAAAGGGGGGCAGGCCTAGGGACCGCAGAAGCGGCCCAGGGACCGCAGAAGCGGTTCCGCTTATGCGGCCCCCAGACCGCAGAAGCGGTTAGCGCCCTTTAGCCCAAGCCGCAGAAGCGACCAAAATGTCGCAGAAGCGACACGAGCATAAGCGATCATATTTTCGCAGAAGCGAAAATTGTTTGGGGCAGTGACTTGTTTTAAATAAGGATTTTGGCTCATTTACCCCATTTTGCATGGCTTGGGGGCGATTCTTAGAGAGCTTCAAGGAGAGATTTCATCACCAATGTTGAGGTAAGTTACTCCTATTTATTTCCAAGTTAAATACAAGACTATACCATGGATTTAAGCATGAAAATTAGAGTAAATATTGGGGTTTTAGTTGAAAATTTAGAAAATTATAAATCTTAGA
>MU698274.1:0-35919 GCA_026770625.1 Nicotiana glauca
TTGATTTTTATATATATTTAAATTTAAAAATAATAACCAATAACTAATTATAAACTAAATAACTTACTATGCCATATGGCTTTTTTTAGGTTGCCACTTGGCTTAAGGAGAGAGCTTTTTCCTCTCCTTTTAATAATATATAGATTTTAATTTTAAAATTATTTTAAAACTCCAATAGAAACTATTTTCTGATTTGAATTGGTAGTTCTTCTCTCTCTTTTTTTTTATAGCTATTGTTTTTGCCTTTTATTTTAAAGTAATTTAAAAAATCCAACTTGAAACTACTCCCACCTAATTTGAATGGGTAGTTATTTTTTTATATATTTATTTATTGTTTTTTATATTTATTTATAAGATATCTATATTTATTAATCCAAATAAAGTAACCAATATATATATACACACACACACACACATATATGATAGTTTTTTATTTTATTTTTTGATTTTTATATATATTTAAATTTAAAAATAATAACCAATAACTAATTATAAACTAAATAACTAACTATGCCATGTGGCATTTTTTTAGGTTGCCACTTGGCTTAAGGAGATGGCTTTTTCCTCTCCTTCTAATAATATATAGATTTCTAATAGTAGGTTTGAAAATACTTATGTAATTGCAACATAACTTATCGAAATAACTATTTTATGCATCAATTATTATTTTGTATTTGAGTAACTAAACATGTATCCAATTATTTCCTCATGGGTTAGAGAGAGAAGTCCTCTGCCCTCTCTCTAAAAATAAGATCCCTCCCATTACCTTCTTATCTTCTTCTTCCGCAAACCCTAAGGCATGCTCCGCATCACTAATCATGACTATACTCCTACCATGAACACCCCAAATCCCATGGAGATCTCATCTGCTACTTCAAGCACTGGTGCTCTATCCCCACCTAATACATACTACCAAACTAACACAAATATGGATATCATATACCCTTTAGAACTTAGGAAGCCTCAAATGGATAAACCAACGTTCCTAAACATCCTAAACAATAGCCTTCAAACAAATAACCTTCAATTAACATCTGTGTCCAAAACGACGTAAACGACAACCAATTAATCGAGGATGAAACAGAAAACCCTTTCCTCGAAGAAGAGGCAGATGTCTTCATCCCTATAACCTCCGAGGACAAAGAACAATTGTACAAGAACTGGGAAATAACCCTCATCGTTAAAGTGTTTGGGAAAAGAGTTGGCTACCATTTCCTCCAAAGAAAACTACAAGCAATATGGAAGCCTACTGAGACCATTTCACTTATTGACCTGGGTTATAACTACTACCTTATAAAATTTAACAAACAAGACAATTACAATAAAGCTCTTCATGAGGGGCCTTGATTCATAGGAAACCAATTCCTCACCATTAGGAAATGGGAACCTAAATTCGTGGCATCAGAAGCTTCGTTAACCTACTCGGCTATTTGGGCTAGATTACCCGAGCTTCCTACGTAGTTTTACAACTACGACATCCTCCAAAAATAGGGAATAAACTAGACGACCTCATAAGCATAGACGCATGTACCTCCTTAGCACTTAGAGGAAAATATGCTAGACTGTGCATCCTAGTACCAATTGAGAAATCGCTAGAGACTCACATTGTGCTAGGTAAACACTACCAAAACATTGCTTACGAAGGATTCAACGTCTTATGTATTAACTGTGGTCTCCTGGGACACAATCTACTATCCTGTCCAAATAAAAAAATAGATCCAAAAAATGAAAAACCTACAAACGGTAATAAGCTAAGGTCCACTCAGGAAATTGAATCCATCACAACAAAAGTAGAAAATCGGACCATAGTCTCTCATCAAAAAAGGAAAGCATAGAGACCTAATGACCCTCATCAGCCCACCATAGACAAGCACAAACAACAAGGATAGAAAGAAATCCATGAACAACTTTGCACAAGGATGGTTCAGGCAAAATATCCACTGGACAAAAGACTACCCCCTCCATAGACAAATCTTTACACTCAAATGGCAAAGACCTATCTCCCTTAAGGACAACAAAACAATACAAATCTGACCCCTTGACAAAACCCCTAGACATGAACCACCCTACAAAAAGTATGGTGCACCATGATACCTTAGTCCAAAACATAGAAAAACCAACGGACAAAGCTCTAAGCCCTACAATACCCCTCCAATCAAATCTGCTATCCAAACCAACGACAAACCAAGCAAGACTAGGGAACTTAGGACCTATGACACGGAAAACACGCTACTGGCCCCTTCCCATTGCCCCATATCTATGGACTATGAAGTCTTGTCCATAAACCTACACACTACAAGTCAACACTAAGAATCAAACAACTCCAACACTGCACTAAAAAATGACAGCATTGCCCTCACTATTCGTTTCTCCACCATAGCAACCTCATCAACTTCACATTAATCAAACTCCCCTATGTCCCTTGATCCTAACCTCAGCAATACACTTGACATGGACATTTCTGAGAGCATTAATGATCTAAGCTCCTTAAACCCTCCTAGGGTTACTACCATAAATCTCATTAACTCCTTATATTCCACTCAAAATCCCCCCTCACCCATCATAAAAGAACCAAACAAAACTCCTAACTGTAACAACCTCTATAACAAAAATGCCGAGGCTCCTAAACAACTATCATAGAAGGAACGTAAGGACATGGAGGAACATTTGTATAAGGGATCAACACCAAAGGAACAATCATGTGATCAACCCATCACAAACAATATCACACACACCCCATGCACCAACCTTATTCACAACCCTACCACTACCCCCAAACCATGTACCCCAAAGCTGGCTGGAGTAGGGTCTAATGGGCCATAGTTTGAGCCTGAACTTACAAATCAATGGGGAGGACCTAATCATCCAGATAGAGGACCCATTCTACTTAGATCAAATAATAGCGGAAGGATTGAGAATAGCCATAGGGAATATAATGAACAACTCATGGATAACCCACGCCATAACCTTACACCAAGGGTTCCCGTCGCCATAGAACCACTATGCATGGCAGAACCAATAGACATGGGCTTAGTTCCAGCTCTATAACCTTCTCAACTCAAGCTCACCCCTCTTCCCAAACGTCTAACCTCCACTACTAAAAAAACCAGGGTTTAGCGACGGACAAAATCTGTAGCTAAGCAGAAAAATCCGTCGCTAATCTCATTTAGCGATGGATTAGCGACGGATTATCAAAAGATTCTGCTAGTAACGAGTATTTTAGAGACAGATTAGCGACGACGTTCGTATCTAAATCTAGTTTTTTGGTAGTGCTCCCCCAAACCCAGCACCCACCTTCCAAAATTTGTATGGCACAGTGATGAGCCAACCACTAATGATACCACCCGCTCTAGTAACCCAGCATCCCCAAAACAACACCCTAACAATGCCTCCCTCTCCCATACACCAGAACAACCCAGCCCCAATATAGAGAGAAGAGGAGGAAGAAGAGGAAGAATATACAACAGAAAGGGTGGTGGAGCACGGGGTACTAAGGTTACCAAAAACCCTAGTGTTCAAAGCAAGAAAAGAAAAAAGGTACATCTTAAGTTGCCCGCTGGATTTGAGGAAATACTCAATAACTATAAGGAAATTGAGGATGCCAGGAATATACCAATATGCGATGGTACTAGTTCCGACAATGTTTTCCAACTTTTGGATGAACCACGAAGGAACACCGAGTAGGGGGGAACTCCCCTTCCAACCAGGAGATGAGTTCAAACAATAGAAATATTAGTATGAGTTTTATATCTTGGAACTGCCGCGGAACGGCGAATGCTAATTGTTGAAGAGCTTTTAGATCAATGCTCCATTATCACAAACCCAGCGTGGTTGCACTTTTAGAAACAAGGCTAACTGATCATCATATTATAACACAAGTTACGCCACAAGGTAACTCGGGAGGAATGACACTTATATGGAACAATGATGAAGTTAATATGGACCAAATTGGGGGTACATACCAAGAGATTCATGCTATGGTAAAGGTAAAAATTTCTTCCTAAAACATGGTTATGTTTAATTATATATGCTAGTGGCTTGCTAGAGGAAAGATTAACCGTTTGGAATAACATAAAAATTGTTGCAAATAGTTACAAAGGACTGTGGCTAGTACTAGGGGACTTCAATGAGGTCACTAGAGCTAGTGAAAAATTTGGAGGCCTCCTCATAAATAATAATAGAATAACTAAGTTTATTGATTTCCTCAACTATTGTAAACTGTTAGACCTAGGTTTTAAAGGTCCAAAGTACACCTGGACTAACAAGAGAAAAAAAAGAAGAAAAATACCTTCATCATGGAAAGACAAGATAGATTCGTAACCAACAGAGATTGGATCAATATATTCCCAGAAACTTGCGTAAAATATCTAATAAGAACCCATTCTGACCACTGCCCCATTCACCTTGAATGAATTAAAAGACCTAGTCGTAGTAATAATATATTTAGACTAGAAACTATGTGGCTATTGCATTCCACCTTTAAGGGAATAGTAAAAGACTACTGGACCAATCAACTTAGTATATCGACAGCTATTGATAACTTCACTAATAAGGCCATTTTTTGGAGCAAAGAAACCTTTAGAAATATTTTTAAAAAGAAGAATGAAATTCTTTCTAGGTTAGAAGGAATTCAAAAAATTCCCTAACTACACAACTAGTATTTTTTTGTCTAACCTAGAAGGCGAACTCATAGAAGAGTACCAAAAAATACTCAAGCCGGAGGAAGAATTCTAGAAACTGAAATCAAGACTTCACTGGATCCAAGAAGGTAATGCTAATACAAAGTTTTTCCACCTCAAAACTATGAAAAGAAGAAGAAAGAATAGGATATTTAGCCTAAGGGATGAGGCAGGAAACTGGTTCCATAACCCCAAGGAAATAGTCTCCATCATATCAAACTTCTGTAGAAACTTATACACCACTGAACATATTTTTTCACATAAAAATAACCTATACATTCCTGCTCTTTCCTTAATTAGCCAGCATGATCACTCCCATCTTATCAGACAACCCGATGAGGGGGAAGTAAAGGAAGCCTATTCTCCTTTAAGCTACGAAAGGCACCAGGACGGACGGGTTGCACCCATTCTTCTACCAAAAATTCTGGGGAATAACAAATAAGTTCGTAGTCAACTTCTGCAAAGAGTCCTTTATAAACAAGAAAATGAATAGAGACATGGATAACACTTTCATATGCCTAATCCCAAAGATCCAGAATGCATAATCCTTAAGGCACAGGTCCATCAGCCTTTGTAATACTGCCTATAAGGTTGTCACAAAAATTATAGTAAATAGAATCAAATCTTTCTCAATAAAATCATTCACCCAACCCAAACCAGCTTAATAAAAGGGAGAAGTGCCTCAGACAATGCCACAATAGTCCATGAAGTTCAAAATTTCTTCAATAACTCCAAGGGGAAAAAGGAAAAATCATGGTGAAAGTTGATCTATAAAAGGTATTTGACAAACTAGAATGGTCTTTCATCAGGTTCTCCCTGAAATTCCTAAATTTCCCTAACGACCTAATTGAGCTAATAATGTCCCGTGTGTCCTCCACATCCACCTCCATTCTCATTAACGGATCAAGAACTGACTTCTTCAACCCCACTAGAGGAATTAGGCAAGGAGATCCCCTGTCCCCATATCTATTTATAATCTGCATGAAAATACTATCTGGGCTTATCAACCATGAAGTAGACTGTTGTAGATGGGACCCAACAGTCCTGTAAAAAAAGGGCCCCCAACTATCTCACCTATTATTTGCTGACGACCTCATCCTTACGATAGAAGCTAATCAAAAAAGTTGTGACTCAATCATAGATACACTCAACAAATTCTGCACTTTTTCTAGCCAATCCGTAAACTTCAGCAAATCCAGGGTAATCATCTCAAAAAATACCCCCCTGACAAACAATCTTTTTCAGCAGGTGCGTCAACATCAAAATCTCTCATTCAGTTGATAAATACCTAGGTTTCCCCATGACAAACTAGAGACTGTCAAAGAAAGACTTCCAATTCATCATTTATAGGCTTAATAGTAGACTGAAAGGGTAGAAAATACACTTCCTAAACCTAGCAGGAAGAATCACCCTCATTAAAGCAACTCTTGCAACCATTCCTAATCATGCCATGCAAGTTTTCAACCTCCCAAAAGCTTACCTAAATAAGATTGATTCCATTCAACAAAATTTATTATAGGGAAGTACGGAGGAAAAAAGGAAATGCCATCTGCTAAATTGGAACAGAGTCACCAAACCAAAATGTAAACGAGGCTTAGGGCTATATAAAGCTCAATGCAAAAATGATGCTTTCAGTACTAGCTTGGCTTGGAGATACTCTAACAACAAGGAGGCCTTATGGGTCCAAGTACTGCATAGCAAATATGAAAGGAAAACCAATTCTAATAACATATTCAATCCCATACCATCGACTTTCCACATCTGGAAAGATATCTGCAAAGGGATAAAGGTCTATCAAAAAGGCACCAAATGGATCATAGGAAATGGGGAGAATATCAAACTTTGGGACAACCGATGGATTAACCATGGAGACACACTAAGAAATCTTATCCAGGGGACTCTCCAAAAAGAAGAAGTAGATTTGAATGTAAAATCCATTATACAATATGACTATTTTAACCTCTCAAAACTATCCTTCGAACTGCCGGAGGACATAATTCAAAAAATTCAAAGCACCTATATCCAACAATCTCAAATAGATAGGGACAAAATTACTTGGAACTCCCCGGGATACAGCTCCTTTTTCATCAAGGCGGCCTACGATGTACTATCTGACCAAGATACCACTATAGTAGTTAATAACCTATACTTTAAGTGGATTTGGAAAAGTGATACCCTAAACAAACTAAAACACTTCACGTGACTACTTGTCCTTAACAAACTTCCAACAACCACCCTCCTAGCTAAACGTAATATTTGCACCTCTGACACATGCACTATATGTGCAGTGGAAAAAGAGGACATCAAACACATGCTCTTCAATTGCACCTACTCAAAGGCAATTTTAAGACATTTCCATATAAAGCTTAACTACCCACGGTCGGATAATGAGTTCACTACTTTCAACTGGCTAAAGCACCAACAAAAATCTAATAAATGTTTTAATCATTACATAAGCTGGCCAGTCTTCATACCATTCCTCCTCTGGTATTTATGGATCACTAGAAATGAAAGGATCTTTCAAAGGAATAATTCTTATCCCAATATTATCAAAGTAACCAACAGTTCCCAAGAATTCCTCTTCTTAAGAAAATGGAGCCCTTCCCATATACCAAAAAAAAATCATCCATATAAAATGGAAACCACCCGCCACAAGGACCTATAAATTAAACATAGATGGGTCCTACCTAGGAAACCTACGAAGGGGAGGTATAGGAGGAATATTTAGGGATAACAATGACACTTGGATACTAGAATTCAATATGAGCTTTGCCTATGTTACAAATATCCAAATGGAAGCCATGTCTCTACTGCAAGGTTTGGAACTAGCCATCCAAAAGAGACTAACCCCTTTAGTCATTGAAACATACTGTCAGGAACTGATCAACTTGATTAATAACGATAATTGCCTTTATCAAAATATTATTGATGATTGCAGGTACCTATTATTTGAGGCGGGTACGTCAAGTTTGAAGCCTACATTCAGAGAAGCTAATGGAGTAGTGGACACCTTAGCTAAGAACGAATACAGCTTGGACTCTTTTGCTAATTTAATGTTGTATTATTATCCGCCTATATTTGCTACTTCAGCTTTTGATAGAGATGGGATCGGCACTTTGTGACCTAGACAAATCTCATGTTGTAATGATTACTAAGTACTGTATTTTTAATAAAATATCTTTTTTTACCAAAAAAAAACTAAATAGATTAAAGATGGACGAAATAAAAAGAAGAACAAGAAGCAATGACGATAATGGGATATTCAGAAGATTATATGTCCTCTCAATTTATGTTTTACGAAACCATATTTTTACAACGAAATGTCAACAATTATTGTTACTTACATGAGTTATGTTAGCATTTGTTCAATACTCTAGAGTCATATCAGGTATTTAAGCATGGACAAGGTTAGTTCATATGCGTAGAATTACCTTTATAAACTTACTCATACATTTAAATTAGTTATTTAATTACATTTTTTTTGTGTGTATGTATTAATGTTTATATACTTATTCAATTTATTAACGGGTTAATCAAGATGGATATGAAAAGTATAGTGAATCATAAATCAGATCACTAGCCTGTTATAATCGGGGAAAAAACCAAATAGCCATGAAGAAGAAAGTGGCAATAAAATCGGATTTCTACTTTTTTTTACCTGAAGTTTTTTTACCCTTTGTGATTTATGAAATTCAACTTCTACAAATATTAAACCAATTAAAATCCAACGATCGTAAAAAATGTTTTATTTGCATGAAATCAATTTGTTGGTACATAATTTAGTAGCGTGCATGAAACTATGTGAAAGATTATTTTTCACGTTACAAGACGTAGAATATTATATAAAAGCCACCATCTTTTTGTTTTCTCCAAAATTTATTTCTTAACAACCAAGCAATACATAAATTGACATACACGTGCAACGCACGTGACGAGAAACTAGTATAAGTAAAAATATAAGACTTATAATTAAAATTGTAATCCCAAAAGCCGTATATATACACATAATTGAAATAATAATAAACAAATAATCATAAAGAAAGAATATTAAAAAAAAAGAATTCCAAGCGGTAGCTTTAAAATATAAGTATTAATTAAATTTCTCATATATAAAATTTTAGTTAGCAAATAGAAGTCATAATTCCATATTTAAAAATATAAGTTAATTTATCATATTTATACATAAGATAAAGTTATTATACAGGGGTGCCTCAAGGGGTAGGCTAGTAAAGCATTTGCTTTAGGCCCCCTAAATTTTTGGGCTCCAAAAATAATTGTGAATTTTGTATCTTATTTTTGCTTAGACAATATTCAAGTTTATACAAACTCCTTATAAAAGTAGAAATAAACACTATCTATTTTTAGCAACAGAAATATTTTAAAACTTTGAATTAAGATACTCAAATCTTCATATTTGTAAATAATATTTTTTAAAATAAGATCCATGGTAACACATTATAAATACGTGGCTAACATCTTAGTAACTTGAATTTTCTTACCAATATAATTATTAGTACTACGTATTATAATTTGTAAGATAACTAAATTACAGACAAAAGAAAGGAAAAAATAAAATTAAATATTAGTATTACATTTGTAAGATAACTACAGTATACAAAAAATACAAAAAGAAAAGAAAGTCCCCTTTTTAAAATTTAGCTTTAGGCCACGAATTTTATTAAGACGTCCTTGATATTATATATAATAGATCATAATTTCATATGTAAATCCATTACCGACTAAATTTCATATCCTCTGGCACTCATGTATACTTCCATTTTCCTACGCTAAGTTGTCATTACCATTTTCCTTCTCTACGCACTACGCTACGTTGTGATTCTCCTGCTCTCTGTTATCCCTGTGGCGGCGTTGTTGCCTATCATGAATTGTCCTTATTGCTTGTCTCTTTGGAGTTTCTGTACTGATTGCAAATGGCTATTTCGTTCCATACGTGATGGTGACAAGAGAGCGGAGGAAAAATTGCAAGCCCTCGCGACTTATTACGGATCCTACAAAGATTTAGTAGTTAAATTGGAATCAATAAATGTAGATCATCGAAATAAATGGGTGAATTATCGCATGCAAGAGATTGAAGCGCTTAAGGACGATCCT
The DNA here is from genome assembly GCA_026770625.1 of Nicotiana glauca. Taxonomy (NCBI): domain Eukaryota; kingdom Viridiplantae; phylum Streptophyta; class Magnoliopsida; order Solanales; family Solanaceae; genus Nicotiana; species Nicotiana glauca. The sequence continues at coordinate 9,792 of MU698274.1, forward strand.
GTTGGCAAATGCTGGGAGTTGGTCGTAGGTTTGACAGGGTGAGTTGCATATTTTAGGTTTTATTGCTTAGGTTTTAGATATTGAAATTCATGCGCATATCGATATGATTTGATGGTTTGCAACTATTGATATAAGATTTTTTTTGTTGTAATTGTTTTATGTCTAATTGCAATTACATAATATTGATTTGTTAGATTATTGAGACTTATGCCAATATGAATATGATGTGGGGTTTTTAGAACTAATTATTTGGGGATTTCGTTTTTTGGTAATAACTACCTCCTAGGGGTTTTGTTTTGATTGTTGTACTAATTTTGTTTTCTATGTACTGACAAGCGAGAGAGACAGATGTAGAGCCCAGAACAAAAATTATTGATTTAGGAATTTTGTTTTTCTGGTAATTGTTTTATGTCTATTTGCAATTACATAATATTGATTTGTTAGATTATCGAGACTTATACCAATTATGAATAGGATTTGGGGTTTTCAGAACTACTTATTTGGGGGTTTAGTTTTTTGGTAATATGTCACGATCTGAATTTTTCACCATCGGGATCGTGATGACGCCTAACTTTTTAAAATGCTACCCAGGCCAACAGATAAAGATTTAATACACTAACCACTATCCAAAATAATAAATAATAATAATTAAATCAAAACAAAGTAAAAAAGTGGGGAATTCATAATAATCCAAAATCTAACACACGACTACCCAAAATCTAGTGCCACAATCCATGAACTTCTAAGAGTCACTACATATGCTGGTTTAAAAGAAAACAGGAAGACTAGGATAAATGGAAGGGGACTCTAGGGTCTGCGAACGCCGGCAGATCTACCTTGGGTCTCCTGATGGGCTGAAGGCAACAACCTAACTCAGATCAAACGGTCCAGTATCAAAATTTGCACAGGAAGTGCAGAGTAAAGTATCGGTACAACCAACCCCATATACTGCTAAATGTCAAGCCTAACCTCGGCGAAGTAGTGAAGAGGCTAGGACATGACAATAACATGAACCTGTACCGTTAAATCTTATACGAGAAGATAAATACAAATATAAATTAAGCAAATATTGACGGGAAGGGGAGAACATGCTAAGGGGAATATCAGATCCTGAAATAGTACAGTAAAGTGACGAAGAAAGTAACATACTTTACACCAATGAAAGTAATAACATAGCAAACAAGTGCACGACATCACCCTTTGCGCTTTTACTCTCGTCCTTACCACAAGAAACAATAGAAACGGCACGACATCACCTATCATGCATTAACTCTCTCATGACATGGAACGACATCATCTTTCGTGCATTATCACTCACAGAGTACAACACGACATACACCATTCGTGCATTATCACTCACTCACAATACATTGTACGTCATCACCCTTTGTGCTTTAACGCTCTACCTCACCAAGACAATGAACAATAATAACAGAGAGATATATCAAGAACCAATCTTACTTCAATATTTAACTCCAAAATACCAGTCTCAACTGTGAGTTAATACTCAATCAATACCAAATCTCGTAAAACATAATAAGAGTTGCTCAACACTTGGAATAACAAGTCTAAACATGACATATTTGATCAAAGAATACAACAGTTACAAGAATAAGACTAACTCGCATGCTATGACTCGAAAACAACGTACAAGTACTCGTTACCTCACCTATACGTCGTACTCAACAACCAAACACATAGCAAATAAGGCAACAATACGTAATCCGGTAAGCTAAGGTTAGCCACAACACTTACCTCAATTCCACAACCAAACTCAAGTCTCAATCACCGCTTTTCTTGTAGTTTTCACCTCCCACTCGTATCTGGTCATAATTAACTTAATAAGATCAATTATTGCTAAAGAAATCAATTCCAATACACAATTATAAGTTTCCTAACATTTTTCCCAAAAAGTCAAAAATTGACCCAGACCTGCTTGGTCAAAACTCGAAGTTCAGACCAAAACCCGATTACCTATTCTCCTCGGAGCCCAGGCATACAATTTGTTTCTGAATCTGACCTCAATCTGAGGTCTAAATCCCCAAATTTTGAAATTCCTGAGTTCTACCCAAAAACACCCAATTCCACCATAAAAATCCTAGATTCTAGGATGAAATCTTGTAAAAAGATGTAATGGATTAAAATAAATGAGTTAAGAATCATTTACCTATGATTTGGGGAAGAACTAGCCCTTGAAAATCACCTCTTGAAGTTTAGGTTTTGAAAAATGGGAGAATGAATGAAAAATCCTGTCTAAGCCCAAACTTATCAGCTGCAGATGTCGCATTTGCGACATGAGCCCTCGGGCTCCAACTCAAACATGCACACAAGTCTTAAAACATCATACGAACTTGCTCGCATGATCAAATCGCCAAAATAACACCTAGAACTATGAATTTATCATCAAATTGCATGAAATTTTCAAGAAAGTTTCAAAACTTCTATTTTCTCAACCAAAGATCCGAATCACGTCAAATCAGTTCCATTTCTCACCAAATTTTACAAATAAGGTATAAATATCATAACGAACCTGTACCGGATTCCTGAACCAAAATACAGACCTGATACTAACAAGATAAGCTTTTAACCATTTTCTTAAAACCATTATAATTTCTGTTTAACAATTTTCATCAAAAATTCATTTCTCAGGACAGGGACCGCGGAATTCGATATTGGGCATGCGCCCAGGTCCCTAATTTTACTGAGGACTCTCCAGGATAGTCAAAATACAGGTCCGGGTCCATTTACTCAAAATATTGACTAAACTCGACTAAAATAAACTTTTAAATACAAAAATTATTATTTTCTCAAATTTCTACACAAAGACTTTTCAGAAACGTGTCCGGACTGCGCAAGCAAATTGAGGAGAAATATAATGAGGTTTTGAAAGCCTCAGATCCCCAAATTGGGTTCCAAAACAAAATATGACCTTTCGGATCGTCACGAACCTTACGATCGACATAGCTCTTCTGCCTGGATTGAGTTGTATTGTCACGACCCATTTTTATAATAGGTCATGATGGCGCCCGACATCATTGCCAGGTAAGCCAATGCGGAACATTTCCATCTCCCTATGCTAATTTTAGCGGAATTTAAGTGAAATAATTATCCGAATTTGGAATCAAAACCCGAAAGTGATAGATAAAATAAATAACATAATAATACATCCCCCCAAAAAAATTAGTCTACCAAAGTGTGTGCCAAGACCTGGTGTCACAAGTACGGGAATCTAGTAGAATATACAAAAGAATATCTCTATCCTACTGTCTGAGATAAAGAAAGATAGCAAAAGTAAATGAAGACTCCATCCGGCTGCTGAGCGGCATAGGAAGGAAGCAGCTCACCGTGGAAGTCTCTGCCACAAACTCAAGGGCGCGCATCGAACTGGTAACCAGATGTATCTGCCTCGGATCCTGTACAATTAAGTACAGAAGTGTAGTGTGAGTACATAAATAATATGTACCCAGTGAGTATCCCGTCTAATCTCGAAGAAGTAGAGACGAGAAGTCGACTTGATACTTACTAGGGTCAAGATAATATCATGATAAGGTGCGATGCTAAGCATGAAAATGTCCAATAATTAACAAGTAATAAGGAAAAGCAATAATCATGTTATTGACCATATTTTAGTTGTTGTTTATAGTTAAAATACTTATCAAGTAGGCATGTCATGTTTAAGATTTAGCACATATAAATATATATCATGCGCAATCATGCCGAGGTCGATGACTCGCTCCAACAGAAAATAAATTGTGCACTGCCGAGGGTCGAACGAAACGAACCATAGACGCATCTATTTCACTGAGGCGATCGGCCCAATCCATAAATATCAAGAAAACATCAAGAATGCACACAAAGGCTCATTTATATACAAAGAATCTCTTATAGGGTTCAGCAAGTTCATATGCTCACTTTTTGTTCTTCTCCGGTCTCTAGCATGTCATAAATGTTCATGTTGATGATTTAAATAAAAGATATCTCCAAATTAGGCATGATATAGGTCCTAAACTACCCAAACAATTAATATTATAGTAGCTACGCACGGACTCTCGTCACCTAGTACGTACGCAGCCCCCACATTTAGTAGCAAATACTCGTTCATTATACCTATGGGGACAATTCCCTCTTACAAGGTTAGAAAGGAGACTCACCTTGCTCCAACGTGCACCTCCAATTACCAAGAATGAGCCCAAGTCCTTACTTCGAAGCTGAACAATCTCGAACTGGTTAAACGGAGTAAGAGCTAATTAATATAGGCTCACAGGATTAATTCCTAGCTATTTAAGCAATTCTCCAACCATTTACATGAATTTCCTAAATTTCAACCCCGGGCCCACGTGCCCAGATTCTGAGATTTTTCGAAGGAAGTTGTTCTCTACAAACTAAGGATCAATAATATATAATTTCTAGTCCATTTCATAACAAATTTCATGATTAAATCTTAGTTTATTAAAACCCTAGGTCTAGCTTTAACCTTTTGATTTTACCTAATTTTTAGTGTTTAATCAACTTAATATACATGTATTTAAACTAGTAATGAATGGAAATAACTTACCTTGAAGTGCTATGTTGAAATCCTCTATTTGGAAGCCCCCAAATCGCCTAAGTGGTGTAGAAAATGAAATAAATGGTCTTTGAGTTCGAATTAAATGAACTCACTGCCCAACGATTTCCGCTTCTGCGGCGCACTGACCGCTTTTGCGGAATTAGGATCGCTTCTGCGAACCTGGACCAAAATGCCTAGGCCGCTTCTGCGGTCTGGGTCCCGCTTTTGCGGTGTGGGCCTAAGACGACTGGACCACTTCTGCAGTCTAGGGATCGCTTAAGCGGAACCACTTCTGCGGTTTCCCTTGTCCTGGCCGTTGGCCGCTTCTGCGATAGATTGACCGTAGGCGGACCTACTCGAACCCTCGGAACACTCAAAACAACGCTAAATCTTGCAAACACCCCCTATAACCAAATGGATCAAACTATTGAACTTCAAATTCTTAATTTTCTTATAACGGATCAAAACACCCTTAAACTACTCGGATTGGCACCAAATTTTACGGGCAAGTCTTAAACAACATTACGGATCTGTACCAAGCTTCGGAACCAAAATCAGATCCCGATACCTAGAGAATCAATGATTACTTAGTTTCTTTAATTCTTTAAAACTTCAATTAAATAAGTTTAAATAAAAATTCATTACTCGGGCTAGGGAACTCGAAATTCGATTCCGGTCATAAGTCCAGGTCCCATATTTTCCCACGGACCCTCTGGGATCATCAAATCACGAATTCGAGTCTATTTTCCCAAAAAGTTGACCGAAGTCGAACTTGGTCTTTTAAGAAAATTGTAAAGAAGTAAATGGACATATTTTTACTCAAATCATTTCCAACTCCTGAACAAACCGTCCCTGCAAGTTATAAATTAGCTAAAGCAAGAGCGGGAAGTTTTATGTAAGGGAACGAGGTTCTAAAATGCAAAACGACCGGTTGGATCGTTACATTCTCCACCTCTTAAACAAGCATTTGTCCTCGAATGGACATAGAAAAGTACCTGGATTGCTGAATAAGTGGGGATATCTGCTCCGCATGTCCTCCTCGGACTCCTAGGTTGCCTCCTCGACCGGTTGGCCCCTCCACTGGACTCTCACCACAGAAATCCTCCTGGATCTCAATTGGCAATCCTGTCTATAAATGATGGCAGCTGGATCCTCCTCATAGCCCAAACTCTCATTTAACTGGATAGTACTGAAGTGCAACACATGGGATAGGTCGGCATGATACTTCTGAAGCATTGAAACATGGAAAACTAGATGAACTCCCGATAAACTAGGGGATAAAGCAGGCTCATAAGCAACCTCCCCAACTCACCTCAACACCTCAAAGGGTCCAATAAAACTTGGGCTTAGCTTGCCCTTCTTCCCGAACCTCATAATGACCTTCATAGGCGAGACTTTAAAGAGAACTTTCTCGCCAATAATAAATGATACATCACACGCCTTCTGATCCGCATAAATCTTCTGTCTGGACTGAGCTATGTAGAGCCTCTCCTGAATCAACTTTACCTTATTCAAGGCATCCTGTACCAAATCTGTACCAAGTAACTTAGCCTCGCCAGGCTCAAACCACCCGATAGGAGAACGACAATGTCGACCATATAAAGCCTTATACAGGGCCATCTCTATGCTGGACTGATAGCTGTTATTGTATGCAAACTCTGCTAAAGGCAAGAACTGATCCCACTGCCCTCTAAAGTTAATCACACATGCTCTAAGCATATCCTCTAAAATCTGAACTGTCCGCTCCGACTGCCCGTCGATTTGAATATGGAATGCTGTGCTAAGCTCTACACAAGTCCCCAAATCACTCTGAACGGCTCTCTAGAAATGGGAGGTGAACTAAGGGCTCCTGTTTGATATTATGGAAACCGGCACACCGTGCAACCTAACTATCTCCCGAATATAAATCTGAGCATATCTCTCCACTGTATAAGTAGTCGCCACTGGAATGAAATGAGCCGACTTGGTCAACCTATCCATAATGACCCACACTGAATCAACCTTCCGCAAAGTCCTCGGCAACCCAACTACAAAATCCATGATGGTGCGCTCCCACTTCCACTCAGGAATAGGCATATACTGAAATAGGCCACCCGGCCTCTGGTGCTCATATTTGACCTGCTGGCAATTTAAACATCAAGCTACATACTCCACGATATCCTTTTTCATTCTCCGCCACGATACATCTTCGTGGCACCCGGATGAATGGAATACCTCAAACTGTGGGCCTCCTCTAAAATCCTCTCTCTCAAACCGTCAACATTAGGAATACATAGATGGCCTTGAAGTCGCAACACACCATCCTTGCCAATGGAAACCTCCTTGGCACGTCCCTGAAGTACCGTCTCTCTGAGAACTACCAAATATGGATCATCGAACTATCGGGCCTTGATCTGATCCAATAATGAAGGCTGAGCGACCACACACGCTAGAACTCAGCTGGGCTCTAAAATGTCCAACCTTACAAATCTGATAGCCAAGGACTGAAGGTCCAAGGCTAGGGGCCTCTCCTTTATTGGAATGAATTCTAGGCTACCCATACTCTCCGCCTTTATGCTCAAGGCATCCGCGACCAAATTCGCCTTGCCCGGATAAAGAATGGTAATGTCATAATCCTTTAGTAACTCAAGCCACCTGCGCTGCCCCAAATTAAGGTCCCTTTGCTTGAACAGATGTTGCAAGCTGCGATGATCGGTGTAAAACTCACATGACACCCCATACAAATAATGCCTTCATATCTTAAGAGCATGAACAATCACTACCAACTCTAGGTCGTGCACAGGGTAACTCTTCTCATGAACCTTTAGCTGATGCGAAGCATATGCAATAACTCACCCCTCCTGCATTAATACGTATCCCAAGCCAATGCGTGAAGCATCGCAATATACCGTATACATCCCTGATCTGGATGGCAATACAAGAATCGGTGCCGTAGTCAAAGCCATCTTGAGCTTTTGGAAGCTCTCCTCACAATCATCGGACCAATGGAATGGGGCACCCTTCTGGTTCAATCTGGTCAAAGGTGATGCAATGGATGAAAAGCCATGCACAAATCGCCGATAATAACCTGCTAATCCTAAGAAACTTTTGATCTCGGTCACTGAAATAGGACGTGGCCAACTCTGAACTGCCTCAACCTTCTTGGGATCCACCTTAATACCCTCTCATGACACAAGATGTCCTAGGAATGCCACTGACTCAAGCCAAAACTCACACTTGGAGAACTTAACATATAGCTTTTGTTCTCGCAAGGTCTGAAGCACTACTCTCAAATGCTGCTCGTGCTCCCCCAGGCTACGTGACATATCAAGATGTCGTCAATGAAGACGATAACAAAGGAATCAATATAAGGCCTGAATACCCGGTTCATCAGATCCATAAATGTCGCTGGGGCATTAGTCAAGCTGAAAGACATCACCAGAAACTCATAGTGGCCATATCTAGTCCTGAATGCAGTCTTCAGAACATCCGAGTCCCAAATCTTCAGCTGATGATACCCTGACCTCAGGTCAATCTTAGAGAATACCCTAGCCCCCTGCAGCTGGTCGAACAAATCATCAATACGAGGCAACATATACTTGTTGTTGATGGTGAATTTGTTCAACAGGCGGTAATCAATGCACATCCACATGGTTCCATCCTTCTTCTTCACAAATAGCGATGGTGCGCCCCAAGGTGATACACTAGGCCTAATAAACCCCTTTGCTAACAACTCCTCTAGCTGCTCCTTCAACTCCTTAGGATCCATACAGTATGGTGGAATAGATATAGGCTGAGTTCCTGGAGCCAAGTCAATACAGAAATCAATATCACGATCCGGAGGCATGCCAGGAAGATCAGAAGGAAAAATATCAGCGAACTCTCAAACTACTGGCACTGAATCAATCGTCGGAGACTCTGCGGTGACGTCTCGAACATAAGCTAGATAGGCCAAACACCCCTTCTCGACCATGTGTCGAGCCTTCAGGAATGAAATAACCCTGCTAGGCATATCAACTATGGAACCCTTCCACTCCAATCTCGACGATCCTGGCATCACTAGTGAAATAGTCTTGGCATGGCAATCAAGGATGACGTGATATGGAGATAACCAATCCATGCCTAGTATGACCTCAAAATTAATCATATCTCGAAACCACAAAATGTGACCACACAGGACCGGTAGATCTGATACACAACCACAGAATCACCCACAAGTGTAGACACATGAACAGGAGTGCCCAAAGGCTCAGGAGAAATAACCAGGAAATGAGAAAACAAAGGTGATACATATGAGTAGGTAGACCCCAGATAAAATTATACCGAAGCATCTCTACACTAACGGAAATAATACCTGTGATGACGGCATCTGAGGCCAGTGCATCTGACCTGGCCGGAATAGCATATAATCTAGCTGGAGTGCCGGTTGTCTGGTCTCCACCTGACTGAGTAGTAGCTGGCTGAGCTCTCCCTATCTTGCCTCCACCTCTAGGACAGCCTCTACCCATCTGCCCCCCACCTCTAGGTGGCTGGGCAGCTGGTGCTAAAATCATGGGCTGCTGGTCCTGCTGCACTGCCTTGCCCCAAAGTCTGGGGCAATATCTCCTCATATGACCAATGTCCCTGCACTCAAAGCAACTCCGCAGTATGGTGACTTGTTGCCCGGAGGGCTGACTCTGATAACCTGAAGATCCACTGGAAGAAGCCTGAATAGCCGGTGGACAGTATGAACCCTCCGGCATAGCACTGAAATGAGGACTGTAAGAATTCGGAGGACCTGAATACCCACTGGAGGAGCCCTGAATAGCTAGCGGGCGATAAGAACTCTCCGGAATAGCACTAAAATAGGAGCGTGCGGGAGCAACCCGAGCAGGTGGTGCTGCTAAAACTGGAAACCTACTGGGCTGACCCCTACCAAACTGACCTCTACCCCTAGTTGGTGCGCCTCTAAACTCTTCGGAGAACCTAACTTTCTTATCCTGCTGCATCTGCTCTCTACCTCTCAGACGATAACCCTCAATCCTGCGTGCAATCTCAACCATTAGCTAGTACCCCATACCTATCTCTACCTCTCGAGCCATACCAAACCGGATGGTGGGGTGTAACACCGCAACAAACCTCCGCACTCTCTTTGCCTTTGTGGGAAGTATCATAAGTGCATGGAGTGACAGCTGAGAGAACCTCGCCTCATAGTCGGTCACTGACATCTGACCCTTCTCTAGGTGCTCAAACTGATACCGCAGCTCTTCCCTCTCAGAGGACGGAATGTATCGATCCAGGAATAACTGAGTGAACTGACCCCAAGTGAGGGGAAGAGAACCTGCTGTCCTGCTAAGTACATAGGACTACCACCATCTACGTGCCCTGCCCTCAAGCTGAAAAGTAGTGAAGTCAACTCCATGCGACTTCAATATCCTCATGTTGTGCAGTCTGTCCCTGCACCTGTCTATGAAGTCCTGAGCATCCTCATGACGCTCACCCCCAAGACTGGAGGATGAAGCCTGGTCCATCTGTCTAATAACTTCTGTGGATCACCATCCACAGTTGGCCTGGGCTGGGGTGCCACTGCTGCAACTGGCTGAGCCCCATCTGCGGGTAGTACACCCGGAGTCTGATATACTACAGCTGCATGACCTGGAGATTGAGTAGTAGGGGTCTGGGCTCCCCCTCCTGCATGTGAAGTGGATGGGTCTGCTGGAAATAAACCAGCCTGAGTCATAGTGTCCATGGCCCGTAGCATGCGACCCATGACCTCCTGAAATCCCGGTGCTGTCATGAAATCCGTCGGGGTAGGCTCAACTGTGGGCACCTCACCCTGCTCCTCAATAATAGGATCCTCCACAGGATTTGCCGGTAGTGCAACTGGAATGGCTTTGGGACACCCTCGTTCCCTACCACGGGCCGGTGCCCTCCCCCGGCCTCTACTTCGGCCTCTATCAATGGGAGGAGCAGCTCCTCCCGAGTCCAGAACGTTAGCGGTGCGAGTTCTCACTATCTGTGATAGAATAGAAGAGGGACATTTAGTACATTAAGCACTACATGGCAGGAAATGAATAAAGGGTAGTCTTTCCTAATATCCTATAGCCTCTCAAAGATAAATACAGACGTCTTCGTACCGATCAACAAGACTCTATCAGGTTTGTCCATAACTCGTGAGACCTGCGTGAACCTAGTACTCTGGTACCATGTTGTCACGACCCACTTCCACAATAGGTCATGATGGCGCCGGACACCGTTGCCAAGTAAGCCAATGCGGAACATTTCCATCTCCCTATGTTAATGTTAGCAGAATTTAAGTGAAATAATTATCCGAATTTGGAATCGAAACCCGAAAGTGATAGATAAAATAAATAACATAATAATACAACCCAAAAAAAAACTAGTCTACCAAAGTGTGTGCCAAGATCCGGTGTCATAAGTACGGGCATCTAGTAGAATATATAAAAGAATATCTCTATCCTACTGTCCAAGATAAAGAAAGACAACAAAAGTAAAGGAAGACTCCATCTGGCTGCTGAGCGGCATATGAAGGAAGCAACTCAACGTGGAAGTCTCTGCCACAAACTCAAGAGCGCGCACCGAACTGGTAACTAGATGTATCTGCCTCAGATCCTGTACAACTAAGTACAGAAGCGTAGTATGAATACATAAACAATATGTACCCAGTGAGTATCCCGTCTAATCTCTAAAAAGTAGAGACGAGATGTCGACTTGATACTTACTAAGGTCAAGATAATATCATGATAAGAGGCGATGCTAAGCATGAAAATCTCCAATAATTAACAAGTAATAAGGAAAAACAATAATGATGTTCTTGACCATATTTCAGTTGTTATAGATAGTTCAAATACTTATCAAGTAAGCATGTCATGTCTAAGCTTTAGCACATATAAATATATATCATTCACAATCATGCCGAGGTCGACGACCCGCTCCAACAGAAAATAAATTGTCCACTGGCGAGGGTCGAACGACATGAACCATAGATGTATCTATTTCACCGAGGCGATCGGCACGATTCATAAATATCAAGAAAACATCAAGAATGCACACAAAGGCTCATTTATATACAAAGAATCTTTTATAGGGTTCAGCAAGTTCATATGTTCACATTTTGTTCTTCTCCGGTCTCTAGCATGTCATTAATGATCATATTGACGATTTAAATAAAAGATATCTCCAAATTAGGCATGATGTGGGTCCTAAACTACCCAAACAATTAATATCATAGTAGCTACGCACGGACTCTCGTCTCCTAGTACGTACGAAGCCCCCGCATTTAGTAGCAAATACTCATTTATTATACCTATGGGGACAATTCCCTCTTATAAGGTTAGAAAGGAGACTCACCTCGCTCCAACATGCACCTCCAATTACCAAAATGAGCCCAAGTCCTTACTTCGAAGCCGAACAATCCCAAGCTAGTTAAACAGAGTAAGAGCTAATTAATATAGGCTCACAAGATCAATTCCTAGCTATTTAAGCAATTCCCCAACCAGTTATATGAATTTCCTAAATTTCAACCCCGGGCCCACGTGCTCGGATTCCGAGATTTTTCGAAGGAAGTTATTCTCTACAACCTAAGGATCAATAATATATGTTTTGTAGTCCATTTCATAACAAATTTCATGATTAAATCTTCCCTAGGTCTAGCTCTAACCCTTTGATTTTACCTAGTTTTTAGTGTTTAATCAACTTAATATACATATATTTAAACTAATAATGAATGGAAGTAACTTACCTTGAAGTGCTATGTTGAAATCCTCTCTTTGGAAGCCCCCAAATTGCCTAAGTGGTGTAGAAAATGAAATAAATGGTCTTTGAGTTCGAATTAAATGAACTCACTGCCCATCGATTTCCGCTTCTGTGGTGCACTGACCGCTTCTGCGGAAACCACTTCTGCGAACCTGGCCCAAAATGCCTGGACCGCTTCTGCATTCTGGGTCCCGCTTCTGCGGTGTGGGCCTAAGACGACTAGACCGCTTCTGCGGTCTAGGGATCGCTTAAGTGGAACCGCTTTTGCGGTTTCCCTTGGCCTGGCCCCTGGCCGCTTCTGCGATAGATTGACCGCATCTGCGGTCCCGCTTCTGCTGTTCTAGAACCGGAGATACGGTTATGGCAGAAGCAGCAACTCAGCTCCCTTTTCCAAATCTCAACTTCACTCGAGCCTCGTGTGATCGATGCTTGGGTCTCCCGAGCCCCGCTCGAACATACCGACAAGTCTGAAATCACGAGATGGACCTACTCAAACCCTCGGAACACTCAAAACAACGTTAAATCTTGCAATCACCTCCTAAAACCAAATGGATCAAACTATTGAACTTCAAGTTCTTACTTTTCTTCTAACGGGTCAAAACTCCCTTAAACTACTCGGATTGGCACCAAATTTTACGGGCAAATCTTAAACAACCTTACAGACATGTACCAAGCTTTGAAACCAAAATCCGAGCTCGATACCTAGGGAATCAATGATTACTTAGTTTCTTTAATTCTTTAAAACTTTTCAAATTAAAATTCGTTACTCAGGATAAGGACCTCGGAATTCGATTCCGGTCATACGCCCAGGTCCCATCTTTTCCCACGGACCCTCCGGGATTGTCAAATCACGAATTCGGGTCTGTTTTTCCAAAAAGTTGACTAAAGTCAAACTTGATCTTTTAAGAAAATTTTAATGAAGTAAATGGACATATTTTTACTCAAAACTCTTCTAACTCCCGAACCAACCATCCCCGCAAGTTATAAATTAGCTAAAGCAAGCGCGGGAAGTTTTATTTAAGGGAACAGGGTTCTAAAATGCAAAACGACCGATCGGGTAGTTACATGTACGAAGTCTATCCTGATTGATCTTAACCTTATCCAAGGCATTCTGCACTAAATCTGTACCCAATAAGCCTCCCCGGCTCAAACCATTCAACTGGCGATCAACACCGTCTTCCATACAACGCCTTATTGGGAGCCATCTGGATGCTCGACTGATAACTCTTTTTGTGGGCAAACTCCGCTAACGGGAAGAACTGATCCCAAGAACCTCTAAAGTCAATAACACAGGCGCAGAGCATATCCTCCAATATTTGAATAGTATGCTCAGATTGTCCGTCCATCTGAGGATAAAATGCTGTGCTCAACTCTACCCGCGTACCTAACTCACGTTGTTCTGCCCTCCAGAAATACAAGGTAAACTGCGTACCTCGATCAGAAATAATAGACACGGGCAAACCATGCAGACGAACGATCTAACGGATATAAATCTTTGCTAACCGCTCCGAAGAATAAGAAATTGACACACGAATAAAATGTGCTGACTTGGTCAGCCTATCCACAATAACACATACAACATCGAACTTCATCTGTGCCAGTGGGAATCCAACAATGAAATCCATAGTGATACGCTCCCACTTCCACTCAGGAATCTCAATCTTCTGAAGCAAACAACCAGGTCTCTAATGCTCGTACTTTACTTGCTGACAATTCAAACACCGAGCTAATATTCAATAATATCCTTCTTCATCCTCCTCAACCAATAATGTTTTCGCAAGTCCTCATATATCTTAGCGGCGCCCGGATAAATAGAATAATGCAAACAGTGAGCCTCCTCCAGAATCAACTCACAAAGTCCATCCACATTAGGCACACAAACACGACCCTGCATCCTCAAAACTCCATCATCTCCAACTGTAACATGCTTGGCATCTCTATGCCGCATTGTGTCCCTAAGGACAAGCTAATGAGGATCATCATACTCCCGCTCCCTGATATGCTCAGAACAATGACGACCAAGTAATTGTACAAGCTAGACCACGACTGGGATTAGAGACATCCAACCTCACAAACTGATTGGCCAAAGTTTAAACATCTACAGCAAGCGGTCTCTTACCGATTGGAATATATGTGAGACTACTCATACTAGCTTACTTCCTACTCAAAGCATCGGCCACCACATTGGCCTTCCCGGGATGATACAAGATAGTGATATCATAGTCTTTCAATAGCTCCAACCACCTTCTCTGCCTCAAATTGAGCTCTTTTTGCTTGAACTAGTATTGCAAACTCTTATGATCCGTGAACACCTCACATGACATGCAATAATAAATAGTGCCTCCAAATCTTCAGCACATGAACAATGGCAGCTAGCTCCAAGTCATAAACTGGATAATTCTTCCCGTGAATCTTCAACTGTCGCGAAGCATATGCAACAACCTTGCCACCCTTCATCAATACCACACCAAGTCCAATATGAGATGCATCACAATATACTGTATATGACCCCGAACCTATGGTCAATACCAACACCGGTACCGTAGTCAAGGCAGTCTTGAGTTTCCGAAAGCTTGCCTCACACTCATTCGACCACCTGAACAGGACACCCTTCTGGATTAACTTGGTCATCGGGGCCTATAGATGAAAACCCTTCACAAACCGGCGGTAATAACCTGCCAACCCCAAGAAAGTCCGGATCTCTGTAGCAGATGTGGGTCTAGGCCAGTCCTTGGCTGCCTCAATCTTCTTAGGATCCATCTGAATACATACTACTGACATAATGTGACCCAAGAATGCAAGTGAACTCAACCAAAACTCACATTTCAAAAACTTAGCATATAACTGGTTGTCTCTCAGAATCGGAGAACGATCTGAAGATACTGCTCATGCTCCTCTCGATTGCAGGAGTAGATCAAGATATCATCAATTAAAACAATCATGAAGGAATCTAGATAAGGCTTGAACACCCGGTTCATCAAATCCAAGAATACTGTTGAGGCATATATCAACCCAAATGACATCACTAGAAACTCATAATGCCCACACTGAGTCCGAAAAGCCGTCTTAGGGACATCGGATGCCCTAATCCATAACTGATGGTAGCCAGAACTCAAATCCATCTACGAAAACACCTTGGCACCCTGAAGCTAATCAAATAAGTCATCAAACCTCGGCAACAGATATTTGTTCTTGATGGTGACTTTGTTCAACTGCCGATAATCTACCTCATCGATCCATCCTTTTTCTTTACAAATAACACTGGCATACCCCAAGGCGAGACACTAGGCCTAATGAAGCCCTTATCAAGCAAATCTTGCAACTACTCTTTCAATTCTTTCAACTTTGGCGGGTCCATACGGTATGGCGGAATAGAAATGAGCTGAGTGGGCGGTGCCAAATCAATGCAAAAGTGGATATCCCTGTCGGGCGGCGTCCCCAAAAGGTCTATGGGAAATACCTCTAGAAACTCACAAATAACGGGTAAGGAATCCATGGAAGGAACTTCCACACTAGAATCACGAACGTAAGCCAAATAAGTCAAACACCCCCGCTCGACCATACGTCTAGCCTTCATATAAGAAATAACCTTACTGATAGAATGACAAGGAGTCCCTCTCCACTCCAATTGTTGCAACCCCGGCAAGTCTAAGGTCACGGTCTTAGCGTAACAGTTCAATATAGCATGATAAGGTGACAACGAATCCATCCCCAAACTGACATCAAAATCAACCATATCAAAAAGTTGGATATCTACGCTGGTCTCAACATACCAAATAATAACCACATACGAGCGATATATACGATCTACAACAATAAAATCACCTACCCGTATTGACACATACATGGGAGCACTCAAAGAATCACGAGGCACAACCAAATATGAAGCAAAATAAGATGACACATAGGAGTATATAGACCTTGGATCAAATACAACTGAAGCATTTCTACTGCAAACTGAAACAGTACATGTGATAACATCATCGGATGACTCAGCCTTAAGCCTGGCTGGGAAAGCACAACTTCGAGGCTGGGTCCTACCACTCTGAACTACATCCCTGGAGTAGACTCCTGCTGGATGGTCTCCCCCTCTAGCAGCCTGACCTTCACCTCTAATACCTCGACCTCCACCTATAGTTGTTTGACCCCTACCCCTAGCTGGCTGAGCGGGAGGAAAAACACCCGATGCCAGAACTATGGCACGAGAACCCTGATGCTGAGAACTATTCGATGCTCTAGGGTAAAATCTTGCAATATGCCTCGGATCTCCACAAGTATAACAAGACCTCGGCTGCTGAGACTGCTAACCCTAAAACTGACCCTGACGACCTGGGTAACCACCATGAAAACTCTATAGAAGAGGATCATTGATAGGAGCTGGTGGTGCACTATAGGCTAGCTGATCAGAATACTGCAAATGAGAGCCACGGCCACCTGAAGCACTGTGAGAAGCCTGAAGTGCTAAATGAAATGGCCTGGGAGGATGGCCTCTACCAAAATAATCCCTCCATCTAGATGAGGCACCACTAAAGCTACTAGAATAACGAGGTCTCTTGTCAGACCCCTGACCACTCCCCTAAGCTAAAACCATCTAAACTCGCTTGGCCACATTGGCCGCATCCTGGAAAGAAATCTCACTCCCTATCTCTTTAGCCATCTGAATTCTGCTAGGCTGAGCGAGTGCCTCTCTCTCTCTCTTTCTCTCTCGGTAGGAAGTATAAGAAGAGAATGATGGGCCAAATCAACAAACCTAGTGTCGTACCGAGTCACAATCATAGAACCCTGCTGAAGATGCTCGAACCCCCTGCGATAGTCCTCTCTCTGAGTGATAGGAAGGCATTTTTCAAGAAATAGCTAAAAGAACTGGTCCCAAGTCAAGGTAGGTGACCCAGCTGGTCGAGTCAACACAAAATAATTCCACCATCTCTTGGCGGACCCTATCATCTGGAATATAGCAAAGTCGACCCCATTGGTCTCAACTATCCCTATGTTTCGCAATACCTCTAACGGCGGTTAAAATAATCCTGTGGGTCTTCAGAAGCTTCCCCGTTGTAATGAACCGAGAAAAGCTTGGTGAACTTGTCCAACCTCAGCAAAGCCTCAGAAGACAGAGTGGATGTACCAGCGGCCTGAGTCGTAATAACCGGCTAAGCTACTGCCACAGGCTGAGCTGCTAGAGTCCGAAACTGAGGAGCCATCTGCTCCGGAGTGTGGGAAGCGGGAGTCTAGGCTCCTCCCCCAGCCTGAAAGATGGCTGGTGCCACAGGAAATGTGCCAATCTGAGCTACGCTCTCCATAAGGCCCACTAGACGGACCAAAGCATCCTGAAGTATCGGGGTAGCGATAAACCCCTCGGGAACTTGAGTTGGCCTTGCCAGAAGCCCGGAATTGTCTGGGCCGCAACCTTATCATCAAACTCCACCTGAGGCTCCGCTACAGGTGTTGCTTCTCAAGCTCTAGGTTGAGTGCTGCCCCTACCTCGGCCTCTATCATGGCCTCGGCCTTGTCCTCTGCCCCTCGTAGGAGCTGCCAATGGGGGCTCGGGCTGCTGATACACAGATGAAGCGGTACGTGTTTTCGCAATCTGCAAAAGAACAAGAGTAGAAGTTAAATTATTATTGAGAAATCAAATCGCATGATAGAGAAGAAGAGAAGTGAAGTTGTTCCTAAACTCTGTAGCCTCTGAGGAATAAGCACAAACGTCTTCATATGCCTCAGAATATACCTAGCTTTTTTGTGAAATATGAGACCTAGGCAACCTAGTGCTCATATACCAATGGTCACGACCCGGATTTCCCACCATTGGGATCGTGATGGCGCCTAACATTTCAAAATGCTAGCCAAGCTAACAGATAAAGATTTAATATGTTAACCACTATCCAAAACAGTAAATAACAATAATTAAACCAAAACAAAGCAAAGAAGTGTGGAAATTTATAATAACCTAAAAACTAACGCACGACTACCCAAAATATGGTGTCTTAATCCACGAACTTGTAAGAGTCACTATAAATACTGGTTTAAAGAAAATACATCTGTTCTTGAATTAAAAGAAAATAGGAAGACTAGGATAAATGGAAGGGGACTCCAGGGTCTGTGAACGCTAACAAATCTACCTTAGGTCTCCTGATAGACTGAAGGTAGCAACCCAACTCAGATTAACACGGTCCAGTAACAAAATCTGCACAGGTAGTACAGAGTGTTGTATCAGTACAACCAACCCCATGTACTGGTAAGTACCTATCCTAACCTCAACAAAGCATTGACAAGGCTAGAACACGACAATAACATGAACATGTGCAGTTAAATCATATACGAGAAGATAACAACAAATGAAAATTAAGCAGATATTAACGAGAAGGGGGAGTACATGCTGAGGGAAATATCAGATCCTGAAATAATACAGTAAAGAGATGCAGTAAATAACATACTTTACACTGACGAAAGTAATAACATAGCAAACAAGTTCACGGCATCACCTTTTGCACTTTTACTCTCATCCTTGCCATAAGAAACAATATAAACAGCACGACATTTTCCTTCGTGCATTAACTCTCTCATGACATGGCACGTCATCACCCTTCATGCATTATCACTAACAGAATACAGCACGGCACCACCTTTCGTGCATTATCACTCACTCACAATACATTACACGGCATCACCCTTCGTGCTTTAACATTTTTCCTCACCAAGACAATGAACAATAATAACAGAAAGATACATATATCAAGAACCCATCTTACTTTAATATTTAATTCCAAAATGCCAGCCTCAACTCTGAGTTAATGGTCAATCAGTACCAAATCTCATAAAACATGATAAGAGTAGCTCAACACATGAATAACAAGTCTAAACATTAAATATTTGATCCAAAAATACAACAGTTACAAGAAAAAGACTAACTCGTATGCTATGAATCGACAACAACGTATATGTACTCGTCATTTCACCTATAAGTTGTACTTAACAGCCAAACACATAGCAAATAAGGAAACAATACCTAATCCCTCAAGCTAAGGTTAGCCACAACACTTACCTCGATTCCACGGCCAAACTCAAGCCTCAATCACAACTTTTCCTATTGTTTCCAGCTCCGAACCACTCGTATCTAGTCATAATTAACTTAATAACACCAGTTATTGCTAAAGAAATCGATTCCAATTCACAAATATAGGTTTCCTAAAAATTTTCCCAAAAAGTCAAAAATTGACCCCGGGCCCGCTTGGTCAAACTTGAAGTTAGGACCAAAACCCGATTACCTATTCATCCCCGAGCTTGGATACACAATTAATATTGAAATCCGACCTCAGTTTGAGGTCTAAATCTCCAAATTTTGAAATTTCTAAGTTCTACCCAAAAACAACCAATTCCACCATGAAAACCCTAGATTCTAGGATGAAATGTTGTAAAAAGATGTAATAGATTGAAAGAAATGAGTTAAAAATCATTTAACTATGATTTGGGGAGGAACTAGCCCTTGGAAAATTGCTTCTTGAAGTTTAGGTTTTGAATAATGGGAGAATGAATGACAAATCCTGTCTAATTCCAAATTTATCAGCTACACATGCCGCATTTGCGACCTAAGCTTCGCATTTGCGAAGCTCGCAAATGTGAGAACGTCATCGCAAATTCGAACCTATCACATTTCTGCTACTGTCGTAAATGCGAACTATTTGGTCGTAAATATGAAGACCCTTTCCCTAGACACACTTCGCAAATGCGAAGGGTTGTTCGCATTTGCGAACATGGGCTGGCCCACCTTCTCTTCGCATTTGTGACCTCATCAGTAGTCGCAAATGTGAACCTTGACCTCGCAATTGTGAGGTATGTGGCTTCCAACAAGTTCATCTATACTAGAAAAAATTTCTAAGTTCCAAATCACTCTATAGCCTATCCGAAACTCCCCCGACCCTCGGGGCTCTAACCTTAACAAGCACACAAGTCTTAAAATATCATACGAACTTGCTCGCATGATCAAATCACCAAAATAACATCTAGAACTATGAATTTAGCATCAAATTGCATGAAATTTTCAGGAAAGTTTCAAAACTTCTATTTTCTCAACCAATGGTCTGAATCACGTCAAATAAGTTCCTTTCTCATCAAATGTCACAGATAAGGTATAAATATCATGAAGGATTTGTACCGGGTTCCGAAACCAAAATACGAACCCGATACCAACGAGATCAACTGTTAACCAATTTCTCAAAACCATTATAATTTCAGTTTAACAATTTTCATCAAAAATTCATTTCTCGGGTTAGGGACCTCGGAATTTGATTCCAGACATACGCCTAGGTCCCATATTTTACTACGGACTCTCCGGAACCGTCAAAATACGGGTTCGAGTCTATTTATGTTGACCGAAGTCAACTAAAATCAACTCTTAAAGGCAAAAACTATTATTTTCTCAAATTGCACATAAAGGCTTTCCTGAAACGCACCTGGACTTTTAGACTCTGTTTCACAGGACCACAGTTTACCCAGATCCCGCTATGAGTTACATGACACTTCAGTGCCCATGCCACTTGTCACGCATACTTCTTCTGGTACCTGTCGCGCCCCCTTTTCTCGAAAAATCGGATTCCGACATTTCAAGGAGAACTCATTTTCGTGAGGGTAGGGAATTGGATTTGAAAGAGTTACCACCTAATGAATTAAGGTGCATTGGGGCACCTAGAGCAATTAACTCATATAACCAGTCTACATCATCAGAGATCGGGTAAGGGCTCGAAATTACCTTAAGGTGCGCCCTTCGAGGTCCATAATTGTGGGTCCCGACCGAACTTAAATTAAGCGAATTAGTCGTAAAAAGGAAGGAAGACAATTTGGACAAATACAATATTCAGTTTATTTCAATTAAGAGTATAGTGGTGGTCCTATATTTTTTAGCCTATAGGATCATTCCATGCAATGCTTTACAACTTCCTCAAGTCGGGTTTTTATTCATAGCATTAGCACATGGGCTATCATTTCCTTTACTACCCAATTACTATCTTCAAGATGTTACTTAAGCACACTAATTGATTCTAAACCGTACCCTATGCGTGCACTACCCGTCCCTTACCTATAGTCCTGGAGGCATTAGGACCTCTATTTGGGATGGTTCTAGACCACTCTATGTTTCTTAAAAATGTGAAATCTAGGCGACACACAAAAAGCAAATAGAACTTTCAAGTAAAGAGCAAGTATAGGCTCAAATTAACCTCCATACATAAGCAACAAAAGCACGCATTTGAACCAGCAAACTTATTAATTTAAGATCCTATAGGCAGGATATCTATGTGAGAAAACAGGGTTTAGAAACAGATTTGTTAAGGAGAGCATTATGACCTATTTGTTTGCCTACTGATTTTATTTGGCATGGATCTGGGCACCTCAGGCAGAAATGCGTCACAGTTTTAAACCCAGAATCATTAACAAGTTCTACGAATCTATTGCCTAAGTGTTTTACAAGAGCGCTTGAATTCAAAAGAGACTAACAGGATCCTATAGGCATGATTTCTACGAGTTTGTCAATGACATACCTATAGGCATGATTTCTAAGTGTAGCACTGATTTTAACTCAAAAGATAATTTTACTTCTTTTAGATTCTATAGGCATGCTTTCTAATTGCTGAATTGATTTAAACCCCTATAGGCAGGATTTCTAAGTTTCAAAATTGATTTCATCCTATAGGTTTGATATTTATTAGTTTTAAAATCCTATAGGCATGATTTCTAGGTTTGAAACCGATTTTTATTCCTATAGATAAGATAAGTGTTTTTAAAGGCGCTAATGGGACGCGCCTTGAGACGCATCTTTGGGCGAGGCGATGGTAAATCGCACTGAGGCGAGAGTGGGGGCGTACGGCGCATATCCACTGAACGCACGCCCAGAAGATCTGAAGCAATCAGTTAAAAATCAATAAGAATATTTACAAAAACATGAAATACAGGGACACCAAGAAATAGAAGAGAAATTGCATATTTGACGTCCTGATTGTTCCAATTTTTATGCATGAAACTAAGAAAAAGATTCTTATTAGTGATTTCATAAAAAAACTGCATATTTTCAGAAAATCTCAGAGCTCCTCATTTGCTTGATACGAAGAGTTGTCATTTCTAAATAAGTGAATGGGTATTTAGGGATGAAGATGAAGCCCTTTGTCACTTTGAAAGTAAAGAGAGTTTTTTATTTTTGCCTGTTTCACAAAAGGGGCTCATTGGAAAATCTGTAAAGGCCCATTCCACTGCCGTACATAAACAGATATTGTAATCTCATGAAATCACGTGTATGATTTTACCTTTTTCTTTAATTTCTGTTTTATGTTTTTATTGTTTCGTTGTTTAATGTATTTATTGGTTTATCTTTCTATTTTATTTTCCAAAGCAAGTCTTTTATTTTTCTTTTAGAATTTATTGGCTAGTCTAACTCGTTCTAATATTGGCCATCAGAGTAATCATAACCAAGTTATACAGTATTAAGAAAAGTAAAAAAATGAGCTAAGGAATTTTACACAAAAAGAAATATGACATAAAAAGAGTTGAGTCACTTCAGTATGATATAGATAGTGTTCGAAATATGTGTAGATCATATGAACAGGATTTCTAATGCAGAATCAAACTTGAAGTCCTATAAGAAGGATTTCTAGCATGTAAATGATCATAAAAAATTCTATAGATCACAACTGCTCTGAAGCATAGCAGTGATCCATTCATAGCACATTAAAACCAGGCTTCCAGTGTGTTAAAGTCCCCAAAAAGCCTCAGAGACCCGGGGCAGTTGTCACGACCCAAAATACACTAAGGGTCGTGCTAGCGCCGGACATCGCTGTCAGGAAAGCCAACTTAATCAATCGATCAACTTCTCTTTTTAATACCTTTGAAATCTAGGACTTTTCCTTCTATTTTTCATAAATAAAAAAAAAGATCACCACTTAAATTCAAATTAAATAATAAACGATTAGTACAAATCTTTTCGAAAACCATCCCAGAACCCGGTGTTACAAGTACATGAACAACTACTGATAAGGGCAATAAAATACAACATCCGTCCGAAATACAGTGGACAGGAAATAATACCAAATGCTGAAAGGAACTACACTAGCTGCGGGTCGCCTCGAATAATGCAGCTCACCTAGTCTCAGACTCATCCGCGCTGCTATGCCCAGTAGGCTGCTAGAGATACATATACCTGTGCAATAAAAAATGCACAGAAGTGTAGTATGAGTACGTAAATAACGAGTACTCAATGAGTATCCCGCCTAATCTCGAAGAAGTAGAGACGAGATGGTCAACTTCGACACTCACTAGTGGTTCCAATAATAATATACTAAATGTGTGAGGAAATCAGGGATTTTATATATCGGTTATAACCCACAAAGCTAGTAAACAGGCAATACACCTTCAATAAATAATAAAGGATTTCAAGGTTTACTTTTCTTTATTTTATCAATTTATATCAAGCCATGGAAGGCAGCATCAACGTATAAAATTCTCAGGCAATGATATATAAATCATGAGCAAATAAGGCCGAGGCGACGGCCCGCTCCAACAGAAAAGAAATGTGTACTTTTCGAGGGTCGACGGTGCACCTATAGATGCATGTATTTAATCTGCCGAGGCGTTCGGTCCGTTCCAAAATAAACACAGAGAGACATTCAACAAGAAGACAACATGGGGCAATTATTCAAAGCAAAGCTAATTCTTTTTTAACAATTTAAGAAAGTGAGGTTTAAATCCTGTTAAAAATTCATTTACTATTTTGATGTGGTTAAAGCAATTCAACTATCCATAAGATTAAAAATATCCAAACTGTAGCATGCTTTTAGGTCTTAGACTACCCGAACAATAGCATAATAGTAGCTACGCACGGACTCTCGTCACCTCGTGCATACGTAGCCCCCGCAATTAGGAGCACATAATCAATTATTTTACCTATGGGGACAATTCCCTCTTACAAGATTAGAAAGGAGAGACACCTCGCTCCAAAGATCCATAAACGGCCTCCAAGCCTTCCCGACGACTCGAATCGTTGCCAAATATTCCGAAACTAGCCAAATAATGGCAAACCAATGAGAATATACTCGAATACTTGTTAACAATTCAAATTATACAAATCCCCAACTCCGCTTAGTGAAATGATCAAAATTTCCTCAGTCCCACGTGCCCGGATTCCGAAATTTTTCGAAGATAAAGATTACCCATGACCTTATGAACTCAAATATACAATTTATTCCTAATTCCATGCTCAAATTCGTGGTAAAAATCCAATTTATCAAGTTTCTAGGTTTTCTTCCAAAAATCCCAATTTTTATACTAATATTCATGCCCAAATCCATACATAATTGATGTATTCAACTCAAAATAGGTGGGGATAACTTACTTTATCATTGATAACGAAAATCCCCTCTTGAATATCCCCGAAAAATCGCCCAAGCCATGAAAAATGAGATGAATGAACTCAAATCACGATTTTTAAACATCCATTCCGTCCCTGCTGTTTCCGCACCTGCGGTTCTTTGACCGCTTCTACGGTTTCGCAGGTGCGGTTAAAATACTGCATCTGTGGTCTTCCC
The DNA here is from genome assembly GCA_026770625.1 of Nicotiana glauca. Classification (NCBI taxonomy): domain Eukaryota; kingdom Viridiplantae; phylum Streptophyta; class Magnoliopsida; order Solanales; family Solanaceae; genus Nicotiana; species Nicotiana glauca. Next base: position 34,635 of record MU698274.1, read on the forward strand.
TGAGCCAACCCTTTCTCGCTTCTACGATGCGTCACCAACAGATGCGGTCCCGCTTATGCGGAACTCAGACCACATCTACGGTCCTCTCCAAAATACTTCAATCCGCTTCTGCGACCATTTCCCCGCAGATGCAGTCCCGCTTCTGCGGAACCTAGACTGCATCTGCGGTCCTCAAGCCTTAGACCAAAAATTGCTTCTGCGGCTCCCCTTCCGCTTCTGCAGTATCGCTTTTGCTTTCAACCCACCGCAGAAGTGAAAATACCAGCAACCAGATTCCTTCAGCTGTCCCAAAAATCTATTTTCTATCCGTTAGCTTCCCGAAATTCACCCGAAGCCCCCGGGACCCCAACCAAAGATACCAACCAGTCCCAAAACACATTATGGACTTGTTCGAGGTCTCAAATCACATCAAACAATGTCAAAACTACGAATCGACCTTCAATCCAAGCTTAATGAACCTTGAGATTTCTAACTTCTATTTCCGATGCCGAAACCTATCAAATCAAGTTCGATTGACTTCAAATTTAGCACACAAGTCATAATTGACATTACGGACCTATTTCAACTTCCGGAATCAGATTCCGACCTCGATATCAAAAAGTCCACTTCCGGTCAAACTTCTAAAAAACCTTCAATTTTCTATCTTTAGCCAAATGGCTTCAAAATGACCTACGGACCTCCGAATTCACTTCCGATCGTGCTCCCAACTCCAGAATCACCATGCGGAGCTATTCATAGTCTCGGAATCCCAAAGGACATCGATAACCCTGAAATGCACTTCGAGCCAAACTTATAAAATTCCTTCTAAAATGCTAACTTCCACAATAGGCGCCAAAATGCTCCCGGGTTATCGAAAACTCGAACTGGGCATACGCCCAAGTCCGAAATTGTCATACGAACCTGCTGGAACCTTCAGATCTTGATTCTGAGATCGTTTACTTAAAATTCCAATATTAGCCATTTTCTCCAACTTAAGGCTTCTGAAACGAGAATTTTCATTCAAATTTAACTCCGATCTTCCTGAATTTCAATTCCGACCATACACACAAGTCAATATACCCGAAATAAAGCTGCTCTTGGCCTCAAACTGCTGAACGATGTGTTAGAACTCAAAACGGCCGATTGGGTCTGTCACACCTCTTTTTTACGGCGCTTACAGCCCGCGAAAGGTATAAATAAAAAGAGTTTTTCCAATTAAAGGACGGTCGGAACGGGATTAGTCATTTAAATTTTTTCAGAGTCGCCACTTGAGAATATAATGGTGTCTCAAGTCACCGAATTAATC
>MU698278.1:24917-66269 GCA_026770625.1 Nicotiana glauca
AGCATCTATTGTCACTATGAAGCCGAGGAAGCATCTTCATATCAGGATGAATAACAGAAATTTTTATTCATTGTAAGAAAAGAAAAGACATAGTATAGGCTGAAATTAATAATTTTATCTAGGAAGTCCATAGCAAAGTGTAATTTTAACAAATCTGATGTATATCCTCGGCCACATTCAGATCGTGTCGGATCGCTCTAAAGTGGTGGCCATCTCTGTACCATCTTCTGTCGTGGGACACAAGGAGAGTTTGTGCAAAGGCGAGACTGGTTCAGCATTTGGATTTCTGGTCACCTCATCTGGTATGCCACCTAAAGTTCTATTCTCTTATTAACATAAGCTAGTTTGTCAGTAAACTCGTCTGTAATATCCTTTCTATGTACTTCTCCTTGCTTGTTTACTCGTTGTTTTTTTTCCTGTCGCATAATGTTTATTTGTTTCCCAGTCGCTGGATGTATAGCAATGATGAGATTCGTTCATTCCTATACTCCTATTCGTCCATTTTGGTCCTTTGAAGAAGCAAAAGTTTGAGACAGTTTAGATGTATGCAATCTGATCAACTTTACAATCAGGTACACTTTGCCTGTTCCCTGTAAGAAATTCACATGATGTTTGCAAAAGCAAATAATTATAAAAATTTATGTGGAAATCGAGAAAGGGAAAGGAGTGGCCAATAGATTACTCGAGTTATCACCTTAATGATTGATGTGGAGTGTATATGCTGAGCAAGGGAAGCTGCTCAGCTTTGTTCGTCTCTTGCACAGAGATAAAGGGTTCAAAGAATGCAACCGCACTTTCTCAGATATTGAAATGTCTTCCGATATCTGCTTCCATAACTTAAGCACATGCTATATCGTATTAATTTCAAGTTGATGCGGTTGCATCTGATAGCAAATACTGAGATTTTGTCAGTATTTGGATCTTTAGACAGTAGGGTAAATAATGTATGCTATCAGATTATTAGGTTAATAACTAATACATCAGATTTTTGTTTTGAATAGTCAAAGATTTGGATTGAAGATATAAACATTAAGCTGATGTTAGAGATTATGAAGTTCCTTTCAAATTCTTTCCATTACTCAACTTCGAGTGGCACCTTAGAACTAGGGGAAAGGCAAGGAAACATATGCTACTCGGAATGACTTCAAGGTTAGATAATAAACAGTGGTTCAGTCATGTTTCAGTTACCATAATATTTATATTTGTACTGGTAGTAGTTTTCAATTTCCTCGTCAGACTTGACAGCATAATCAAGAAAGTGCTATCTCTTATTTTGTTTCAGTTGATGCATATTAGCTTTTCAAAATATGATGCAGAATAACTTGGTACTTTATTTTGAGGATTTCCTCATTAGCTTTTCTGCTAGTTCGATTTGGCTGTTGATACATTGTCATTGTTGCAGTTGTTCAATCTTCTGTTCGTTGTTCTTAAACTCCAGTCAATTCATGGAATCACAAGGAAGAGCATGAAAGGCCGGAAACATGCAATCTCTATTACACAATCAGGTAATAGAGTTCTTTTTTCATTCTGATCTTTGAGTTTCTAACCGCCCTGCATTTGATAGGTAATACTGATGAATTTTCTCATTTTCCGAATTGTTAGAGCATAGTTGAATGGATATTAAATTGCCACCTTCCAACTTCATTTTATCTGCTTGTGTTTTTTTTCCTTTCCCTTTTTGAGTCAACCTCATGTGGCAGCTTCAAACTTGAAAATCAGCATTGATTTGCATCAAAGATTAATTTTAGGCTAGTATGATAATATGTGTGTCATGATGTCATGAAAACTAAGCTACATCGTGAATAATTGAGTAAACTTCAGTTGTTGATTAATCGTAAAACCAGTAATATCACAGATGAATTGGCAGCTTGGCTCCCTTGACATATTGAAACTTCTTCACTTGGCAGTAAGTTTAGGAATCATTTTCATAGTCAGATAAAACCATGATTGTCGATTACTTGTCTAGAGGAATCATTCATGTATAGCTAGTTATGTTCAATACTGATTGGCTAAGTGTTCTAACATATCCTTTTCTTTTGTTTTCAGTTTGGTTTTTCTGAGTTGTTGAGAAGGGAAAGTTGTTGAGATATTTAAGTTACTCAGAATTAGGGACTTTCTATTAGGCCTTTCTGCTGGGTTACATTTGGCCAATGGAAAGCAAAAGACGACATAATTATTGGACTTTCTGTATTGAGTAATATTGAAATTCTGGACGTGAACGGTCAAAGCAAAAGACGACATAATTATTGGATTTTCTTTCCTCAAGTTGGCTAGTGAAAGCTGTGCATGCTTTCTTTGGAAGTTAGACCTATACTCTATTTTTGCTGGCTTCTCCAATGCCTCCAATGGTCAATCTTAACCAAGGTATGGTTTCATATCTGTACTTATCAATTTAACGAGTTAGGCCCAAGGTTCATTTCTTCGCACAAATAAATATAATATTGTTGCTGGTGGATTACTAAGATAATTATTCAAAATAGAACCAACCCTTTAGTTGAAATAATGTAAATTGAAGTTGAACTAGATAATGCATCTCATTCCTTTTATTGTTTCGGGACATTTTGCTTTTGACTCGGAAGAGAAACAAGATTAACCCTTTAGTTGATAAAAGTGTTTATTTCTAATTTCTACCAACTTTTACAGACTGCTTCAGCAAGTTAACTCATGCTGTGAACTTTATTTTAGTTTCTGCCATATGTAGAAAAGAGAATACATAAGGATCAAGCTTTGGCCGATCAGTTGAGAATAATTTCCAGCTTCGGATGGCCAGAGTACTTCACTTGCTGTCCTTCAATTCCCTGGCGCGGGTGTCAACCCGCCCCACACTCACCCTCGTGCATCCGTGCTATTATTAGTAGGGCACGGCAGTCTAGAAGTTGGATTGTTAGATAGTAGTAACAAGCTTTATACTTGGACTCAACAAATTTGTGTTTCCTAAAGGATTAGTGCAGTATCAGTACCATACTAATTAGAATAAATCAGCTACAACTGTTTCTGCATTTGGTAGCACGAATGAAGGAACTGCTTCACTTCGAACAACTCTGTTTGCTACTGGTATCAATGATCAGATTGTCGCAAAGTCATTCAAGACTGATGTTGCTACCATTCAAAAGATCAAGGCTGATCATAACATTGCGCCAGTAGATCCAATCATTGATCCATCTCATTCAAATTTTAAGGAGCCAATATTTCAAGAGCCTCACCTCTCTTGGGAGTTGCCTTGCTCCACACCGGCCAAATATTGCTCATATAGGTATTTTTTCACTTTTTGTTTTGGTTACTTCTCTTTGCTTGTTTGTTAATTCTTCTTGTTTTCTTTTGGAAATTGCGTTAAGCAGTGTGGAGCACCTATTTCCACAGTGAGGCGAAGCCTCTTCAGATCGAGGTAATTATTCGATGACTAAATTAATTTACTCTAGAAGTTGATAGCATAACGTAATACTGATGTAGTGTATATCTTTTTATAGAATTCAACGTTAAGAGACACAATGAGATATAACTATTAGAACTGAATTGGAACCGTTTTGCTAGAAGCCTCTCTAGAAAGATAAAATTTTGTGAGAATGATCAGCAATATCGTACTTTATTTGATTATTGCTGGAATAAGTACTTTATTTTAGAAATGGAAATCATTTTGTGCAACTGATTATTGCTGGAGGACTCTAAGACCACATGTAAAACTAGCTGGAACATGTTTTTAAAGGATGCCACCCAAAAGCTAAGTCATGTACACTGATTTGGCAGTCCGAATGCAGGAATCGTTTCACTTCCAACGACTCTGTTTGCTATCAGATTCTCGCGAAGTCATTCAAAACTGATCCTATCATTCGTCTCATTCAAAGTTTCTAGCTACTGGTGTCGAAGATGATCAGATTCTCGCGAACATGTTTTTATATTGCTCTGAGTAATTATATAGATTTGATGGTAGCTAGTCTGAGGCTTGGCTCTATTAAATTCTTCTGCTTAATTAACAAGTTTCATTTGATTGCAATGCTTTCAGTTTTTCTTCCAAAATATCTTACCAAATCAGATGTTTGACAGAATGGAAAGCATTTTGCTAGAAATATCTCCTAAGTATTGTTCTCTGTTCTAGTTAAATCAGATAGCGATGTTTGACATAAACGATGAATTATGTTTTTCTCATCGTCAATAGCATATCTTTATGTTAAAGCTACATACAGAAGTTAAATTCCAACAGAAAAAAGGATAGAGCAGATAACTATCCAAAGTTTTAGGAAATAAGTATACTTCCATTGCTGGGATTTTAGCAGCAATTAAGGAGTTTGTTTTCAGCACTAATATGAAAAGATATGTTTATTGAAGGCATATCATTATTCCTTACTGATGTGCAGTAGTACAACACAAAAGGCATATCATTTGCGAACAGTTATCTACTATATCAAATATCAACTGCAAACCGTCTTTTATTATTTATTGAAGGAAAAGTAAGCATAGAATATGACTTTTGAGAAAAACAACCTCCTCAATCATATCCATCCCCATATTTGTAATTTTACACACAAGGATTCCCAACAACTATCTAAAAAACGATAATAGGGATGTCTCCATGATCTCTTGAAAAGCAAACAAGAACATACTCCCCAAAAGCTAAGACCAAATCCTATTGACATTGCAATGTAGAACCAATCCGGTTCATCTTCATCCCTCCCATCCTTTTTGGTATCAACATCAGGAATTTGACCACCTGAACTGCAGTTCACCAAGAGTGGAAGCCTGCAAAGCTCATTTCCCTGGAAACTCGAGGAATTAAAGCTTTGAAGTTGAGTGCCCACAGGTATCTTCCCTGAAAAATTGTTATAAGATAGATTCAAGAAGCTCAAAGTTGACAAACTTGATAAGCTTTGCGGGATTTGACCAGAAAGTTGATTTTCTGAAAGATCAAGGGATTCGAACACTTTCATGTCGCGAATGCCATTTGGGATCCTACCTGTCAGATGGTTTTTTGAGAAATTACGGATTCTCAATGCTACAAGACTGATAAAACTTAGGGGAATATCTCCAGAGAGATTATTGCTAGACATATCCATGCTTGTAACTAATGCCAATGTTTTATCATACTGGTAAATGTTGCCTTTAGTTGTCACCATTGCGCTTTCTCTCGTAATTTCTGTAGAACCAAAAGAAGAATACTCAATATGAGCGTCCCTCAACTTACTTCCGGCGACCATTGTTGTTAAATTGCTAATACACCTCGGTATGGTTCCAAAGAAACTATTGTTTGCAAGGTCTAAGATCTGAAGATCTTTGAGGTAACAAATTTCTGGAGGCAATTCACCATAGAATCTATTTGAGCTAAGGCTAAGGATTATCAAATTTGAAAGCCTCATTCCTAACCATGGTAGTAGTTGTCCAATGAATTCACTCTCAGCTAAATCAATTTTCAGCAACATTGTACAGTTTGCCAATGATGAAGGTAATGTACCTGTAAGTCTATTTCTTCGGAAGTCCAAAGAAATCAAATTACTTAAAACCTCTATGGATTTTGGTATGCCTCCAATCAAGTTATTGTCCCCCAAGTTTAAAAATATCAACTCCGACCAATTTATCCAACAATCAGGAATTTCTCCTGACAACTCATTTCCCTCGAGTTTTAGGAACATCAATCCGTAGGATCTGTTCTTATTTATTTTGCACAAGAAGTGAGATAAACCTCCTGAAAAGGAATTATTCGAGAGGTTTAGCTAAGTTACATGTGGTGAAATCTGCAGCAGTGGACCACTGAAATTGTTCGAACCCAATAACATTAAAGAACAAGGTATTGAAATGATTGGAACCTCACCAACAAATTGGTTGTGAGAAAGATCAAGAAACTCCATTTGAGAAGATAAGTTCCAAAACCAAGTTGGAACATCACCTTGTATTCCACCATTTGATATTTCCACATGCTTTATATACTTTTGAGATTGGAGCCACCTAGGAAATAGAGGACCTATATTCCATCCGCCTATTTCAATATGGATAGCTTGAAAAGGCGGAATCCAATTTTGACTCACTTTTAAAGTCAGATAATTATTAGATGCAAAGAAATACTTAATTGTGTCCAGTTGGAGAAATGACTTTCTGTTATAACACCTTTCAACCTATTGTTAGAGATGTCAATACTTTTTTGCATTAGGAGTTGGCTAAGAATTTCTGGGAGATTTCCAGTCAGTTTATTTTTTTCAAGATTCAATCGCATCAAAGAAGAACTATTTCTAAATCCCGCTGGAAGGAAATTACTTCTCCCTCGAATAGATTTTCTGAGAGATCAAGTGAACCTAATTTAGATAATTTTGCAATTACATTTGGTAATTTTCCAAAAAGCGTATTTTTAGAAAGGTCAATGCTAGTTATTGAGCTCAAATTTGAAATCGCATTTTAAACTACTCCCTCAATATTGTTTCCGCTAAGTATAAATGATTCCAAATATTTGCATCGATAGAACCAATTCGGGATAGTGGGGTTAAGGTTGTTGAATGAAAGATCAAGATTTTTAAGTGTTGTTGCGCTTCTAACCTCACTCGGCATTGCACCTTCAATACCACTAGAACCAAGCTCAAGATATTCAAGATTATTAAGATCAAACAACCATCTGGGTAAAAGACAATTGAAATGGTCATAACCTACCTTGAAGGTCGTGAGAGAAGTAAAGTTAATAGGACCTTCAGGAAACGGGCCAATAAAATTACTACCATGCAAATCAAGAGAAAAAAGACTAGGGAGATTGAAAACCCATTTGGGAATAGAAGAGCTAAAGTTTTTCCAAGAAAGGTCGAGTGTTTCAAGTGAAGAAAAATTATGATGAAGTAGAGGTGGTAGATTATGAAGACTTCAATTATATAAACGAAGATCAACAAGAGAAGGAAACATGTTAGTAACCTGTAGCCAGTTAATTGCATTGTTGAGATCCACACTAGAAATATTCAAGTTCTCAAGATTGAAAAGACTTGGTAGCCAATCAAATTTATTGATCCTTAGATCATAGCTTGGTTCGCACAAATCACTGCCTATGTGTAGCTCAATCATATGACGAGTCAGATTATGGCACACAACTCCTTCCCATGCACAACAGTCGTTTCCAACAATCCAAGAGGAGAGAAAATTTGTGGGATCATATACTTCTTTCTTTAGACTCTCCAACGCTTGCTGCTCATTTTCTCTGCAAATTATAATAAAAACACTAAACTTGGTGTTTGTCAAAATGAAAAACAAGAAAAAATAGAATGTTATCGGTAACACCTTCATGATGTGCACAGCTTTAGACTAGGAACTGAAAAGTATGTATTAAATAGGTGTTTGCTTGTAGATTGTTATTAGGTAAGGCATACATATATATAGCATTTAGAACTGAAATTGAAGAATAAATTGTCTAGAAAGATATTGACCGTAAAATTGGAAGACTTGTTGATTTTAAAGTATTTTGTCCTTTTAAAAACTATACAAAAGAATATAATTGGCGGACCTTAATTTATTGCTAAGTCAAGTCTTCTGCAGAGTACAATAAGTGTCCCTTTTTGTGTCCATAACACTGTCCTAATTGATCATTTTGTTTAGCACATTTTAGTTTGTAGTGATCATTTTATAAATTTCTTAATTGGAGAAAAAATTACCCTTTTTAGTAAATGAAATTACACTTACTTGGAGGTAATCTTTTAGTTAATTCCATGAAAAATAATAATCTCTCAACTCTAAAGACATTAAAACGTAAAATATTTTCAAACCATCAGATTAGCCAAAAACAAATGCCACAGCTTTTGGGTAAAACGTATTATATAAAAGGTACCCAATCAGTGTCCAAAAACTATGCCTGTGAAGTTTCCAACAAAAAGATGACAGCGTTGGAAAAATTTGAAGCATCAAATATGTGTGAAAAACCTGTCACATCAACGAAAAAAATAAATTCCTCCGACCCAAAAGGGTTTAATCGAGTAAAAAAAAACTTTATAACATATAATAGACTATTGTAATACATCTTATAATAAAAAAAGTTATCACATAAATTAAAACCAAGATAATATAGTAATACATATAAATTAAAACCAAGATAATATAGTAATATTCCTTGTTCATGGAAAAGTCTTCATAGAACAAGTCTTTCTACAAAGTCTTCTTTGACCATGGTGCTTTTTTTTTCATGGGAGAGAAAGTCTAATTTTCTTTGCCCATTTGAAAGTTTAATTTTTTAAGCTGTCATATCAAAAAATATTTTCACAAGAGAGAAAGTCGCATTTTGTTTGATGAAAGTGAAGGATGATTGTGATGACACTCTAGATGAAGTTATGAGAGGGAAAAGTTGACCACCATATTTGAATGTTTAATTTTCTAAGCTATCCGATCAACAAATATTTCCACAAGAGAAAAAGTTCAATTTTCTTTGAAGAAAGTGAAATCTGCACCTCGGACTATTCATCGATTTTCCCCCTTAGAGAATATCAAGATTCTTGTGCAATAATTATCTTCTTTAATTTTTTCTCGAGAATCCATGTTGTAAGATACTGAACATTCATCTTAAAGAAGGCTTCAAACGTTACCTTCTCCTTTTGTTGATATTTTCAAAACGTAACTTTTGCAACTCGTATATTATCTTAGTAATCAATTGTTGCAAACATCAATGATCAATAATAAAAGAATTGTTTACTATTCCCTCTGTCTCAGATTGCCCATCGTGTTTCTCTTTTATACATCGCTTAAAAAATATTAATTAGGAAAGGGATTAAACTATTTTACTATGAGTAATGTTAACCATTTCATTATTCACACAAACCCTTCGATGACTTATCGGCTGTCCCTTATTTATGTCGTAAGATAAAATCTCTAGCTCTTCATTGAATATTTATTCTATTTATGTGTTATCTTTATTTCAAGAACAATTGTTATTAATGGTAAAAAGGGAAAAAATAATTAATTTTGTTTTGAACTTCTAAAATGACAATAACTAGAGACAAATATTTTTAGTAACCACGACTGATAATATGAGAGATGGATAGAGGGAGGCAGAGCTGCGTTGTATTTTTAGAGACTAGGCAGAGTATACGAACTTTAAATTTTCTTTAATTTTAAGAATTTTTAATTTTAGTATATTAGTTTTGGCTCCTGCTTTTTTTAGAAAATAATAACTTTTTAATATCTTAGTATTATATTTGACGGTATTCTCTCCCGCTCATGACCCTTCAATTATAATTTGGGACCAGTTACTAATTTTTTTAGGGACAAGATTTAGTACCTTCGCAATAAAATAAATCATTAAGGACCACAATATAATTTCGTCCCAATACATATACTTTTAGAGACGAGATTATTAACTCGTCCCTAAATGTTAGTCGCAGATAAGGCTTTTTCTTGTAGTGCAAGTGGTAGACAAAACCAAACTATTTTGTGCAACCAAACAGTGAAAAATGGGAAAATATTTTCCGGGAAATATTTTCCGTCATACCAAACACATCCTTAGTATAAAATATTTTTCTCTAAAAATCACTCATTTTTAGCACAATAGTTAAAACATCATTTTTTTTTTTGAAATATTCAAATGTTTTGACTGAAGATGTAAACATTAAGCTGATAATTTTGGAGATTAAGATTATAAAGTTCCTTTCAAATTCTTTCTATTATTCAACATCAAATAGCACCTCAGAACTAGGGGAAAGGCAAGGAAGCTTATGCTACTCGGAATGACTTCAAGGTTAGATAACAAATAGCTAGTGATTCAGTCATTTACCATAATCTTTATATTTGTAGTGGTAGTAGGTTCCAATTTACTCGTTAGACTTGACAGCACAACCAAGAATATGTCACGACTCCAAGTACCCAATTGTGATGGCGCCTATCACAATTCTAGGCAAATCAACCTAACAAGTAACCACGGTCAATTTCTTTTACTAAAAACATTTTTCTAACATTTAGTTAAATCTCAATTTTCATAAGAAATTTATAAATCACTGAAATGTACGGGAAAACATTACGGAAAATATACCAACACAACCCAAACATCTGGTGTCACGAGTCTAGAGTCTCTAAAAATACAAATCTGACTGTCTAATACATAACAAGTCTAAAATGCGGGAAAAAAAGGATAGGAAGGAAGAAAGCAGGGCTGCGGATGCCATGTAGCTACCTTGCAGTCTCCGGCAAACTCTGATAATGCTAAGGACCCTCACTCTGCCGCTCGGGCACCTGGATATGCACATAAGGTGCAGGGAGTAACGTGAGTACGCTAACTCGGTAAGTAACTAAAGTAAATAAGGTCTGAAAGCAGTGACAAGCAGTTAAAAATCATATAGAAGAGTAAATGACAGAATATCAAGTCAAACTCAATAGTTTTAAAACTAGTTTCATCATAAAGCTTCAGTTTCAATTGAAATACTTTGAAATCACTTACTTAGCAGCTTTCAACAGAGGCTTATTTTAAAAGAAGGGTGAAATCAACAAAAATACCATAAATGGCCCCTCGGGCAAGGTATCACTCAAAAATATAGCCTCTCAAGCAAGCATCTCAATCACTCACTCAGCTCTCATCACTCAGTACTCACACTCAGCACTCAGTCTCAATAATATCTCATAATAGTAATAATCATAATAACCGATGCGGCGTGCAATTCGATCCATAGTTTATAGTCGACTATGTTCACTGGGGGTGTACAGACTCTGGAGGGACTCCTACAGCCCAAGCGTCATATCGTTGAGGCGCGCAACCCGATCCAATATATATATCATTGCGGTGTGTAGCCCGATCCATATAATTATTGCTGCGGCGTGCAGCCAGATCCATAATACATACATATAATATTGTTGCGGCGTGCAGCCCGATATATATATATATATATATATATATATATTAGGTCCTCAACCTCTCTTAGTCATTAACCTCACAGCCATCCGGGCATAACAATGGAAATCAGGGAAACTCAGCCCAAACATGTTTCACATTTTAAGAGATAGAGCGATACACACCAGGTTTAAATAGTAAACAGATAAAAACATGACTGAGAATATGCTTTCAAACATATAGAGTGAGAAAAATAGTGAAAATGCCCCTAAGGGTCTCAACAAGTCGGCACAAGGCCCCAAACATGGCATACAACCCATTATATAGTATAAATTTCTAAAATACGGGATATCATAAGATTTCAAATCAACTACGCGGATTAATAGTCACTACGGGATGGACCAAGTCATAATCTCTACCGGTTCACGCCCACACGCTCGTCACCTAGCATGTGTGTCACCTCATTTATCAAAACGATACGAAATACCGAGGTTTTGTACCCTCAGTTCCAGATTTAAAATGGTTACTTACCTCAAACCAAATGAATTACTACTCCGCGACACCTTTGCCTCTCTCCTCGGGCTCAACTCGCACCGAATCTACCCAAAATCAGAATCGTAACATTATAATAGGCTAAAGGGATGAAGCACATGCGAAATTAATCAAATTATACCGAAAATTCCGAAATTGGTCCAACCCGAACCCCAGGCCCACGTCTCAAAATTTTATAAAAATCACATCAACAAAATCTTTATCCTCCCACGAGTTCATACATACCAAGAACACTGAAATCAGAGTCCAAATGACCCCTCAAATTCCTATTTAAAAGTCTCTTAATCTCAAGCCCTAATTACCCATTATTGCACTGATTTCTCCAAATTCTCACCACTAATTAGACCTTGAATCACATATAAATGAGCTATGAAGTCAAGAATATTACCTCCAAATATTTCCCCTTTGGTTTCCTCAAAAATCTCTCTCAAAAGCTTCAATCCCGTTCAAGAATGGTGGAAAAATGGAGAAAGGTCGCGGATTGGGCTATTAAAACACTACCCAACTTTTTAATTTAATTAATCACGATTGCGGAAAACCCATCACGATCACGATGCACAAACTCCGGTAGCCCAAAATTTTACTCTACGCGATCGCATATGTACCCATGCGAACGCGATGCTCAGCGTCTTACACTTACGCGATCGCGAATGAGCCTACGCGAGCGCGATACACAAAACCTGCACTCACGCGATCGCAGCCCTATCTACACAAATGAAAAGAATAACCTGGATGCCCCTGATACAGCTCTATGCAATCGCGAGCCTCCTCAACCTGCAACAGAACTGAAGCTAAAACCTACAACTTTTTAACATGCAATTTGATCCGTTTAACCATCCGAATCTCACCTGAGGCCCTAGGGACCTCAACCAAACATGCCAACATATCCCATAACATCATTTAAACTTGTTTCAACCTTCGGAATGCTCAAAACAATACCAAATTTGCATCGAATTCAAGCCTAAGAATTCTAAAACTTCAAAATTCCGCTTTCGATCAAAAAGTCTATCAAACCATGTCCGAATGACCTGAAATTTTGCACATGCATCCCAAATGACACAAAGGACCTAATCCAACTTAAGTAATTCCATTCCAACCCCTATATCAAAATCTCGCCTATCAACCGGAAAATGCCAAAATTCCAATTTCGCTAATTCAAGCCTAGATCTACTCCAGACCTCCAAAACACATTCTGATCATGCTCCTAAGTCCCAAATCACCTCCCGAAGCTATCCGACCATCAGAACTCACATCCGAGCCCTTTAACACATAAGTCAACATTCGGTTCACTTTTCCAACTTAAGCTTACTTAAAAGAGACTAAGCGTCTAAAACCTTACCAAAACCTCTCCGAACCCAAACCAATTAACCCAATAACATATAATACAACTGGACAAAGCAATAAGAAGCAGAAATGGGGAAAATGGAGTGGTAACTCATAAGACAATCGGTCCGGTCGTTACATCCTCCCCCCTCTTAAACAAACGTTCGTCCTCGAACGAGTCAAGAAACACACCTGAAGCCTCAAACAGGTGAGGATATCCGCTCCACATCTCCCGCTTGGTCTCCCAGGTAGCCTCTTCCGCGGGCTGACCTCTCCACTATACTTTTACTAAAGCTATATCCTTTGATCTCAACTTTCGAACCTGACGTTCCAAAAGTCATTGGCTCCACATCATAAGTCGAATCATCATCTAACTGAACCGTGCTGAAATCCAAAACATGAGATGGATCGCCAATATGCTTCCGGAGCATAGAAACATGAAATATCGTATGCACACTCGATAAACTGGGCGGCAAAACAAGCTCGTAATCCACCTCCTCAATCCTTCGAAGCACCTCAAAAGGCCCAATGAACCGAAGACTCAATTTACCCTTCTTCTCAAATCTCATAACACCCTTCATAGGTGAAACCTTTAACAGAACCTTCTCACCAACTATCACGACCCCAGTTCGCCCTCCATAAATATGTCATGACGGCACCTAGTCGCTACGACTAGGTAAGCCTAATAGTGCGGAAACAACATAACTTGCGGAAATAATAATTAAAACTGAACAACTAGAAGAAAAATTGTATATAAATGCCGCTCGCCATATACAACTCAATAACGCGAAAGTCTACAATATCACCCCAAAACCCGAAAACTCATAGGAATACAAGATAATAGAAATGTAATACATTGCTCTAACTCTAGAATGTCTAAAACAACAGTACGAAAGGAAAGCTAACTATTAAAGCTAGAATAACACAGAGACTCCTGGTCTGCGGACGCGGCAGATGTACCTCGAAGTTTCTGCTAGATCTCCCCACCTCGGGGATAGTACGCCTGGGTGGAGGTACCTGGATCTGTACATGAAAAACATGCACAGAAGGGGCATGAGTACACCACAGTTGTACTTAGTAAGTGCCAAGCCTAACCTCGGTCAGGTAGTGACGAGGAAGGTCAGGGCCCTACTGAGATAAAACATAATAAATGATAGGATAAAGAAACCGTATAGATAGAGTCTACAGCGAGAATGTAAATAGGATAAATAAGGAACACAGTAACAGAAAGCAGAAATAAGATAATACAAAGAAAATACTGCTCACAACTGGAATGATAATCGGGGATCTCTTGGTATCCCGAGGATATCTTGGTATCCTCATCATATACACAAGGGATCTCTTGGTATCCTCCATACATATATATACATGTGCCAGGGATCTCTTGTTGCCCCGCACCCTCAATCCAGAACATATCACGTGCAGGGGATCTCTTGGGATACCGTCTCGTAGTCCCAAATTTAAAACACATAATAACATCTCAAAACATCAGGATAAATGCTAAACTCATAACAACTAATAGTAAATTCTAGCCTAACAAGCTTTACAGAATACAAACAAGACAGTTTAAGCAATTAGAAAAGTAAGTCAACTAAACGTGCTTCTCTAAACTAACACATGCTAAATTTGCAATTAGAGTAAAATAGATAAGCAAGAAAACTCAATTTAAATATTTCAACTAGAAATGGATTTTCAACATTTAGCTCAAGTAAGCGCTCGTCACCTCACGTACAAGGCATTTCAATTACCAAATATCATATCCTAAGGGGAAAGGTCCCCCACACAAGGTTAGACAAGCCACTTACCTCGAACCAACTCAAAATCAACTAGAAACCACGCGTTTGCCACGAGTATCCGACTCCAAATGGCTCAACTCTATTCAATTCAATTACATATTGTAAATAACATCTCAAACAACTGATTCTACAATTTAATTCAAAGCTAACAAGCTAAATTATGGAAAATGACCAAAATGCCCATTAGGACAACATCTCGAAATCGGGTGAAATTAATATTTTCAGTAACCTCGTACTCTCACGAGTCTAACCATATAAAAATCTCCCAAATCGGATGTCAAAAATCCGCTCAAAACCCAGAGTTTCAGCCTAAGAAGTTTCTTCCAATTTTTCCAATTTTGATCCCCAATCCAAATTTAAATGATGGAATTAACTATAGACCGATGGAATATAACTAGAAAGTATTAAATAAATGCTACTCAATGATCTCCTCTTCAAATCTCTCTCAGAATCGCCTTCTCCCGAGCTCCAATTTGATTTTTCTAACTTTGAAACTAAACCCTCGAATTTCATATTTCTGCCCGGTGGTTTCCGCTTCTGCAGTCAAGGGACCGCATACGGTCCCACTTCTGTGTAACAGGTGCCGCTTCTGCGACTTTCATTAAAGAATCCAATTTCCGCATCTGCGGTTACTCCCCCGCAGGTGCGTTACCACTTATGCGGTTAAAGTCCCGCATCTGCGAAACCTGCTCCTCCAGTCTAACTCCGCATCTGCGCTGGCCAGGCTACTTCTGAGGCTTCGCACCTGCAGAACCCAAACCGCAGGTGCAGTTATGACAGATACCAGCAATCTTCAGCAACTCCTCAACTTCAAAAACCTTCCGTCAACCATTCGAATTCATCCCAAGGCCCCCGGGACCTCAATCAAAAGCATCAACATCACCTAATACCCTATTCAAACTTGTACCAATCCTTAAAACACATAAAACAACACCGGAAACTCGAATTAATCAAGGATTTGAGCCTAAGAACTTCAAATTTCATCAAAATATGCTTTCGATCAAAAATCAAACCAAAACACGTCCGAATGACATGAAAATTTTTGCACACACATCCTAAATGACATGACGGACCTACTACAACTTCCAGAATTCCATTCCGACCCTCGGATCAAAATCTCACTATCGGACCGGAAACTTTAAAATTCCAAATTTCGGCATTTCATGCATAAATTAGCTACGGACCTCCAAAACACATCCCAGACACGCTTCCAACCCCGAAATCACCTAACGGAGCTAACAGAACCATCAGATTTCCATTCTGAGGCCGTCTTCACACTGTTCCAACTACAGACAATTTTCCAACACTTAAGCTCTCATTTAGGGACTAAGTGTCCCAAAACTCTCTGAAACACAACACCAAACGACCCGGCAAACCAAAATAGCAGAAATGAACTTAGGGGAAGCAGTTAATAGGGGATCGAGGCATAAATTCTAAAAACAACCGGTCGGGTCGTTACATCCTCTCATACTTAAACATTCGTTCGTCCTCTAAAGAGCATAGAGAACATACCTAAAGTAGTAAAAAGATGAGGGTATTGGCTGCGCATATCCCACTCGGTCTCCGAAGTTGCTTCCTCGACCGGCTGACCCCGCCACTGAACCTTTACCGATGCAATATTCTTTGACCTGAGCTTTCTGACCTGCCTATCCAATATTGCCACTGGATCCTCAACATAGGATAGATCCTTGTCCAACTGGACCGAACTGAAATCCAACACGTGTGACGGATCACTGTGATACCTCCGGAGTATCGAAACATAAAATACCGGATGAACCTCGACCAAACTGGGAGGTAAGGCAAGCTCATAAGCAACCTCCCCAACTCGCCTCAAAATCTCAAAATGGCTAATAAATCTCGGACTCAACTTCCCTTTCTTCCCAAACCTCATGACACCTTTCATAGGCAAAACCCGAACCAGAACCCGCTCACCAACCATATAGGAAACATTGTGAACCTTCCGGTCCACATAACTCTTCTATCTAGACTGGGTTGTACGGAGTCTATCCTGAATCACTTTAACCTTCTCCAACGCATCCTGAACCAAATCTGTGCCCAATAGTCTCGCCTCACCCAGCTCAAACCAACCTACCGGAGATCTGCACCTCCTACCATATAAAGCCTCATACGACGCCATCTGAATGCTGGACTAATAACTGTTGTTGTAAGCAAACTTTGCCAATGGCAAGAACTGATCCCAAGACCCTCCAAACTCAATCACGCACGCACGGAGAATATCCTCAAGAATCTGAATGGTGCGCTCGGACTGTCCGTCCGTCTGGGGGTGAAATATTGTGCTCAACTCCACCCGAGTACCCAACTCCTGCTGAACGGCTCTCCAAAACTGTGATATGAACTGGGTACCCCTGTCTGAGATGATAGAAATTGGAATACCGTGAAGACAAACAATCTCCCTGATGTAAATCTCCGCTAACCGCTCCGAGGAATAAGTAGTACACATAGGAATGAAATGCGCGAACTTGGTCAGCCGATCTATAATCACCCAAATGGCATTGAATTTCTTTACGGTCTGAGGGAGTCCAACTACAAAATCCATGGTGATACTCTCCCATTTCCACTCTGGAATCTCTATCTACTGGAGCAACCCACCCGGTCTTTGGTGCTCATACTTCACCTGCTGACAATTGAGGCTCCGAGCTACAAATCCCACTATGTCCTTCTTCATTAGTCTCCACCAGTAGTGCTGTCTCAAGTCCTGATACATCTTTGTGGCACCCGGATGGATGGAATACCGCGAACTATGAGCCTCCGCCAATATCAACTCCCGAATACCATCAACATTGGGTACACAGACCCGACCCTGCATCCTCAATACCCCTTCCTCACCGATAGTCACATACATGGCATCGCCATGCTGAACCCTGTCCTTGAGGACCAGTAAATGAGGGTCATCATACTGCCGTTCCCTGATACGATCGAATAATGAAGACCAAGAAAGCACACAGACTAGAACCCGATTGGGCTCCAAAAGATCCAATCTCACAAACTGGTTGGCTAAGGCCTGAACATCCATCGCCATAGGCCTCTCTGATGCTGGTAGATATGCCAAACTCCCCAAACTCTCTACCCGACGACTCAAGGCATCGGCCACCACATTGGTCTTGCCCGAGTGATACAGAATAGTAATATCATAATCTTTCAGCAATTCTAACCACCTCCCCTAGCGCAAATTTAGATACTTCTGTTTGAACAAGTGCTGTAAGCTCTGATGATCCGTGTAAATCTCACAAGGCACGTCGTATAAATAATGATGCTAGATCTTCAAGGTATGAACAATAGCAGCTAACTCAAGATCATGGACAAGATAATTCTTCTCATGTACCTTCAACTGTTTGGATGCGTAGGCAATCACCCTAACGTCATGCATCAAAATCGCTCCAAGGTCAATCCTCGAGGCATCACAATAGACAGTATAAGAACCCCAACCTGTAGGCAATATCAGAACTGGGGCTGTAGTCAAAGCTGTCTTGAGCTTCTGAAAGCTCGCCTCACACTCATCCGTCCACTGGAACGGAGCACCCTTCTGGGTCAGTCTAGCCATAGGTGCTGCAATAGAAGAAAACCCCTCAACAAACTGACGGTAATAACCCACCAAGCCAAGGAAACTGCGAATCTCTGTAGCTGAGGATGGTCTAGACCAACTCTACACTGCCTCTACCTTCTTCGGATCCACCTGTATACCCTCGCTCGACACCACGTGACCCAAGAAGGCCACAGAATCCAACCAAAACTCACATTTTGAAAACTTGGCAGACAATTTCTTTTCCCTCAAGGCCTGAAGCACTGTCCTCAGGTGCTGCTCATGATCTTCCCAACTCCGGGAGTATACAAGAATATCATCTATGAAAACAAGACGAACGAGTTGAGATATGGCCTTAACACACCGTGCATCAAATGCATAAATTCTGCTCGGGCATTAGTCAGCCCAAATGACATAACTAGAAACTCGTAATGTCCATACCGAGTCCTGAAGGTAGTCTTCGAAATATCTGGCTCCCGAATCTTCAACTGATGGTAACCTGAGCAAAAATAAATCTTAGAAAACACATGTGCGCCCTGAAGCTGGTCAAATAGATCATCAATATGAGGCAAAGGATAACGGTTCTTCACTATAACCTTGTTCAACTGGCGATAACTGATACACATACGCGTAGAACCATCCTTTTTCTTCATAAACAAGATAGGAGCACCCCACGGTGAAACACTGGGTCGAATAAAACCCTTATCAAGCAATTCATGTAACTGATCCTTCAACTCAGGAGGAGCCATATGGTACGGGGTATGGAAATGGGCTGAGTGCCCAGCAACAAATCAATGTCAAAATCAATATCTCTACCAGGCGGCATGCCCGAAAGATCAGCTGGAAACACATCGGGATAATCCCGTACCACTAGGAGTGAATCAACAAAAGAGGTATCAACACTAACATCTCTCATATACGCTAAATACGCGGCACACCCCTTCTCAACCATGCGATGAGCTTTAAGGAAAGAGATAACTCTACTGGGAGGGTGATCTAAAGTACCACTTCACTCAACACACGGAATACCTGGCATAGCCAGCATCATGGTCTTGGTGTAACAATCAAGAATAGCATAATGGGGCGACAGCCAGTCCATGCCCAAGATAATATCAAAATCCACCATGTTGAGTAATAATAAATCTGCTCTAGTCTCAAAACCATGAATAATAACCAAACACGACCGATAAATGCGGTCCACAACAAGAGAATCTCCCACATGAGTAGAAACATAAATAGAAGAACTCAAAGAATCTCGGGCTACACCCAAATATGAAGCAAAATAAGAAGACATATAAGAATAAGTGGAGCCTGGATCGAATAGAACTGATGCATCTCTGTGACAAACTAGTATAATACATGTGATGACAGAATCGGAGGCAACAGCCTCGGTACAAGCAGGAATGGCATAATATCTGGCCTGGCCTCCCCTTCGAAGGCGACCTCTACCTCCCTGACCTTCGCCCCGAGCTGGCTGGGAAGATGGGGTAGCAGTTGGAGCTGTGATCATGGCCTAAGAACTCTGTTGAGCACGTTGTGGCTGAGAAGTCTGTGGAGGTGCACTCCTCCCAAGTCTAGGGCAATCCCTCACTACATGGCGGGTGTCACCGCACTCAAAACAAACTCTAGGAGGACGTGATGGCTGTGACTGACTAGGGCCAGGTCTGCTAGACTAACATCTGAAAGCACCCCGCGCAGGAGGCGCGCTAGAAATCGGAGGTGCATAGAAAGGCTCGTGGGGTCTAGGAGGAGCTGGAGCACTGCTGGCTGATGGAAGAGCTGAATAAACAGGGTGACCCATATAACCCCTACCATGACGACCTGCTGCTAGGGTACGGGCACCAGAGTAGTGGCCCGACTCTCGAGACCTCTTAGCCTCTCTCTCCTTTTGCTCCCTAGCGAGCATACCCTCGATCCTCCTAGCAATGCTCACTACCTACTGATAAGGAATATCCATATCCAAATCTCAAGCCATGCTAGATATGATGGGTGGGATAAGACCCTCAATGAACCGGCGAACTCTCTTGCGGATAGTAGAAACCAAGGCAGGTGCATGCCTGGCCAATCTGGTATAACGGATAATATACTCCAAAACGGTCATAGCACCATGACGCAAATGCTCAAACTCTGCGCGCCATGTGTCCCTGAGACTCTGAGGGACAAACTCTCTCATGAACAGATCTGAGAACTGGGTCCAGGTCAGTGAAGCAGACTCGACTGGACTTCCTATCTCATAAGTGCACCACCAATCATAGGCGGCTCCCCGAAGCTGGAAGGCAGTAAAGGAAACCCCACTGGATCTGGCTATACCCATAGTGCGAAGAATACGATGGCACTCCTCTAGGAATCCCAAGGCATCGTCTGACACTAATCCACTGAAAGCTGGAGGATCATACTTCTTGAATCTCTCAAGCCTCCGCTGCTCATCCTCAGAAGCAGCTGCCCCATCCTCGAGCTGAACTGGTACTGCAGGTTATTTACGAATGATCTCTGGGACCTGCTCAACATGCACTCGCTACTCAGGAGTGCGGGCGGCGGGATTCTGTTCTCCTCCTCCAGCTTGGGATATGGCTGCAGCAAGGGGAAGCAACCATGCCTGAGCCAACGTGGTGTACATACTCATAAATTGTGCCAAAGTCTCCTGAAGAGCTGAAGTAGTAGCTGTAGGAGTGTTAGGTGCCTGAACTCCGGCTGGATCTGCTGGTGGTACTTCAGTGGTAGCTCGCGCAGGTGCTCTGGCTGTACCGCGTACGCGTCTACGGCCTCTACCCCGGCCCCAGCCTCTGACGACTGCAGTAGGGGGCGCGGGTGCCTGATCATCCCGAGTAGCACGTGTCCTCACCATCTGTGACAGAATAAAAGACAGAAGTTTAGAATTGCAATGTCAAAATATCGCACGACAAGGAATTCAAATCAAGTGAAATTTTCCTAACAGTTACATAGCCTCCCGTAGATAAGTACAGACGTCTCCGTACCGATCAGTGAGACTCTAATAAACCGGCCAGTGTTTCGTGACTCCTACGAACCTAAAGCTCTGATACCAACTTGTCACGACCCCAGTTTACCCTACGTGAACATGTCGTGACGGCACCTAGTCCCTACGACTAGGTAAGCCTAACAATGCGGAAACAACATAACTTGCGAAAATAAATAATTAAAATCGAACAACTAGAAGAAAAACTATATATAAATGCTGCTCGGCATATACAACTCAATAACGCGGAAGTCTACAATATCACCCCAAAACCCGAAAACTCACGGGAACACAAGCTAATAGAAATATAATACATTGTTCTAACTCCAGAATGTCTAAAACAACAGTACGAAAGGAAAGCTAACTACTAAAGCTAGAATAAGATAGAGACTCCAGGTCTGCGGACGCAGCAAATGTACCTCGAAGTCTCTGCTAGATCTCTCCGCCTCGGGGATAGTACACATGTGTGGAGGTATCTGGACGTGCACATGAAAAAAATGCGTAGAAGGGGCATGAGTGCACCACAGCGGTACTCAGTAAGTGCCAAGCCTAACCTCGGTCGGTTAGTGACTCCTCAGCTTCAAAAACCTTCCGTCAACCATCAGAACCCAAACCGCAGGTGCGGTTATGACAGATGCCAGCAATCTTCAGCAACTTCTCAACTTCAAAAACCTTCCGTCAACCATCCGAATTCATCCTGAGGCCAAAGCTTCAACATTACCTAATACCCTGTTCAAACTTGCACCATTCCTTAAAAACACCTAAAACAACACCAGAAACTCAAATTAATCAAGGATTTGAGCCTAAGAACTTCAAATTTCATCAAAATACGCTTTCGATCAAAAACCTAACCAAAACACGTCCGAATGACCTGAAATTTTGCACATAGATCCCAAATGACATGACGGACCTACTGCAACTTCCGGAATTTCATTCCAACCCTCGGATCAAAATCTCACTATCGGACCAGAAACTTCAAAATTTCAACTTTCGGCATTTCAAGCCTAAATTAGCTACGGACCTCTAAAATACATTTCGAACACGCTCCCAACCCTGAAATCACCTAACAGAGCTAACAGAACCATCGGATTTCCATTTTGAGGCCATCTTCACACTGTTCCGACTACATATAACTTTCTACGACTTAAGCTCTCATTTAGGGACTAAGTATCCCAAAACTCTCCGAAACTCAACACCGAGCATCCCGCAAACCAAAATAGTAGAAATGAACTTAGAGGAATCAGTTAATAGGGGATCGGGGCATAAATTCTAAAAATAACCGGCCTGATCATTACGCCAACCATGTAGGACACATCCCGAACCTTCCTGTCAGCATAACTCTTTTGATGGTCACATATTCTAAAATTAAATTTTTATTTTTCTTTGTCACTTTTCGTATATCAAGAGAAAAATAATTTACTTTTCCTATTTTTCTCTTAGCATTAATTACTTATTCCAAATCAATTTTCGAATTCATTAGGACTACACGCCAATTAATATGGGTATCGTGGTAAATTATGCACTTTATTTATTATTTCTTAAGGGGCGTGCAAAATTCAAAGTGAAAAAGTAAAAGTGACAAAGGGAGTAATTAAAATTGAGCTATCTCTATGTGGTGTACAAGTTAGCCGTCAACACCAGAATAGGCAGAGGCGGAACTAGGATTTCAAGCTTATTGGATTGGAATTTTAATCGCCTTAAGTTATTGGGTTCCTTAGGATTATATCAGAGATCGAATCTTTTTGTTCTTTCCAATTAAATTATTGGAAATTTTAGAGTATTTAGCTTGTTCCTAACTTG
The DNA here is from genome assembly GCA_026770625.1 of Nicotiana glauca. Classification (NCBI taxonomy): domain Eukaryota; kingdom Viridiplantae; phylum Streptophyta; class Magnoliopsida; order Solanales; family Solanaceae; genus Nicotiana; species Nicotiana glauca. The sequence continues at coordinate 47,666 of MU698278.1, forward strand.
GGTCTTCTCTTTTATGTTTCATAGGATTATTTTAGTGCTATGCTACTATCAGAGAAACCTTAATTCTGGTAGTTTTATGGATTTTTACTTCAAAGTTTGGTTTTCCTTTTTTCTTAAAATTATTAGAAATTTCAGAGTAATTATAGGTCTGTGCATGGATAAGTATTTATGATGATTCATATAGCTTACCCGAACTAGTTTAAACTTGAGGATTGATTGTAATTGTATTGGCGGAGTCAGAAATTTTAACAAGGGGATTCAACGAGGAAAACTGAGATGCACCAAAACATGACTCAAACTGAAACCATCCAATGGCACCAGCTGATTCAACAAGTTGTCTTGAACAATAATCTCTGGCACACAGTTATTTGTATTAATTAGATTAAATTTGTTTTAAAATTTCAATGAGCTTTGTAGCCTGAAGGCTTGCATACATAATTGGATATGAGCATGAAAATGCAATGACAAAGTTGAAGAATTTGAACATTATTATGTACAAGATGGTAATCTATTATAAATCTATTTATTCAGTTTAAGAATGCGTTTATTTACACGTATTTGTTGTATTTATTATCCTAAAATCCCTTTTGATATTGCAAAAAACATGAATATACGTGATATGAACTTATTGATTTGTGTCTATGTTCTTAGAACTAATTTAATTTTTTAGTTAAAATGGCTCCTTTTTCCGGTGGTCTCTCCAAACATAGAAATACTAGTCCTTCCAAATCATCCCTTTTTCTTTAGCTTCTAAATCGCGAAAATTCCTTTGTGCGAGGCTCTTTTTGCTTCTGTAAGTAGAATTGAAGTTCATCAATGTTCCTGCTACTGGTTTGAGTATTAGAAAATATAGAAAAAATATTAAAACTATCAAGGCCTTCATCATCATCCACTGTAGTAGAAGTGGTACAGTGCATAGTGGGATTAACATTACCTATATTAAGAGCAACATCATCAATTTTATATATATATCTGCAATTTCAGTTAGTCCAATCTCCATATAAGTATATAAAGCATTCATTAGTTTGTGACAATCAGACATTTTAATAGAAGGATTTAAAACAATACCAATTAAGTAAATCGGAGGAATTGAAAAGAAATATTTTTTGAATTTTACTTGAATTTATTCAACAACATCCCTATATTTTTCTTTCTTCTTTAATTCAAAGATTAGAAAAGAAATTTCAGCTATATGTACTAAAGTCATAGTAACATTAGGGTAATATTGTGACAACCCGGCTAGTTCTCTCATGAGTTACCGCCCATTTCCTCCATTTTCTGCTTCCTTATGCCTTATTATCAGTGTCTTAGATGATCGAGTTGGTTTGGAATGGTTTTGATAGGAAATGAGATACTTAGTCTCTTTAAGAAAGGTTTGGTTTGGAAAAGTCAATTGAATGTTTACTTATGTGTTAGAGGGCTCGGATGTGATTTTCGAAGGTTAGGTTAGATTCGGAGGATGATTTGTGACTTAGGAGTGCGATCGGAAGTGGTTTTGGAGGTCCGGTGTAGAAATTAGCTTGTTTTGACGAAGTTAGTATTTTGGCGATTTCCGGTTGGTAGGTGAGATTTTGATCCGAGGATCGGAATAGAATTTCGAGAGTTGCAGTAGTTTTGTTAGGTGATTTGTGATGTCCGTGCAAAATTTCAGGTTATTCGGAGGTCATTTGGTTGGGTTTTTGATCGAATGCGTGTTTCGGAAGTTTTAGAATAACTTAGGCTTGAATCCGATAAGAATTGATGGTTTTGTTATTGTTTGAGGTGTTTTGATGATTCAAACAAGTTTGAATAGTGTGTTGGGATACGTTGGCATTTTTGGTTGAGGTCCGGGGGCCTCGGGGTAGTTTCGGATGGCTAACGGGGAGTTTGGACTTGTGATTGTTGCAGATTTTTCTGTTGTTGCTAGTATTTTCGCACCTGCGGGTTGGGGATCGCAGGTGTGGTGTCGCAGATGCGGAAGGGAATGGCGCAAATGCGGTTTTTGGGGAGCAAGGCAAGAACCACAGGTGCGGTGTGGGAACCGCATCTGCGGAGTCGCAGATGCGAAATTTTGACCACGGATGCGAATTTTGGAATCTTAAGTGACTTCCGCAGATGCGGATAAGGGACCATAGAAGTGGATTTTGGACCGCAGATGAGGTTTTGTCTGGACAAAACGTTTAAATGGGTCTTCTTCGCGAATTTTGAAGGGTTATTCACTTTTAACTTCAGACTTGGAGATTGTGGGCGATTTTGAAGAGGGATTTCAAGGAGCATTGATAAGGTAAGGATTTTTGGACCTAAAACACAATCTTATGGTGTTAATTCATAAATTAAGACCGAAAATTTAAGAAATCATGGACTAAAAATGGAGTTTAGGTCTTGAAGTTAAGAGAGCTAAGATTAGGGATTTGAGGGGCCAATTGAACTCCGATTCTTGTGATTTTGATATGTATGAGCTCGCGGTGAGATAAGAAACCCATTGATGTAAAAATTTCTGAGTTTTGAGAAGTGGGCCCGGGGCTCGGGTTTTGCCAATTTCGGGATTTTTGATATTTTTCGATTGTTTTCGATTGGGTTTTTTTCCCTTAGTATATTATGGCGTATTCGTTCTAGTTTTGCTCAAATTCAATGCGCGAGGAGGCCAATTTGAGAGGCAAGGGCATAGCGAGCTAGAGCTTTGGCCGGTTTGAGGTGAGTAATGATTGTAATTGATGTCCTGAGGGTTTGAAACCCCGGATTTGCACAACGTAGTGCTATATTGAGATAAGGCACGCGCTTGATGGTGAGCGCGGGATCTTTACTATTGGAAATTGTGACTTGGTCTGTCCCGAGTGATGCTTTTACCACGTTTTTGACTGAGACTAGTGTGTTGTTTGCCACATTTATGATTTGGGCTAGTTGCCATGTTTGGGGCCTTGTGACGACCTGTGGAACCCTTAGGGGGCTTTTGACTCCTCACTTTACTTGTTAAAAATCGTAACTCAGTCATGTTTCTATTTGTTTATAACAATATGAACTGGTTTCATCCATTCTAATTATAATGAGAGAAATATGTGGGCTGAGACCCCTACCTTATATTATTGTGCCCGAGCGGTGAAGATGCGATTTACATTATGGATCGGGCTGCACGCCACAGTAATACTTATATGGACCGGACTGCACGCCGCAGTGATATAGCGCTTGGGCTGTAGGAGCCCCTCCGGAGTCTGCACACCCCTAGTGAGTACAATTGACTATTTATTTAGATCGGGTTGTGTGCCACAACAATGTTCGGATCGGGCTGCACTCCGCAGCGGTTATTTTGATTTCGGTCAATTACCTGATAAGCTACTGGTTTTACCTGATTTAAGAGATGTTACTTGACTTCTTCATTATTCTACTGCTTTAAGTTGATTTACCACTTTGATATAGAACTGCATAGTGCCTTTTCGTGTTTTCATACTGTCAGACATTTTGTTATGATTATTACTCACTAGGTCGGAGTACTCACATTACTCCCTGCACCGTGTGTGCAGATCCAGGTGTCCCTGAGGTGTAGTGCGAGCTTCCCAGCTGTTCAGTTTCCATCAGAGTCATCGAGGTAGCTGCATGGCGTCCGCAGACCCGATTTTCTCCCTATATGTTTTACATTTCAATATTTTAGACATATCTCTGTATTAGGGTGTTGAAACCTTATATTAGAGGCTCATACTTGTGACACCGTATCGGTGGGCTATTGTAGAGATATTTTATGGTTTCCACATATTTTATCCATTGTTTCAGTCTTCTGTTTAAGTTGAACTAGTATTTAACTCTGTTAACTGGTAATGAATTCTATATAAAGGGGTTGTGAATGTTAATTGGTCGGGCTTGCCTCGCACTGTGTTGGGCGCTATCACGACCGGGGGTGGGATCGTGACAAGTTAGTATCAGAGCCTAGGTTACATAGGCCTCACAAGTCATGAGCCGGTTTAGTAGAGTCTCGCGGATCGGTACGGAGACGTCTGTATTTATCCTTGAGTGGTTGCAGAACCTTTAGAAAAACTTCATATTCTTGAAATTCTTTTCGTGTGACTTTGTTGGTCCGAGAACTAAACTTCTGTATTCTATTCACTCGCAGATGGCGAGGACTCGTGCTATCGAACGAGGCGGACGACCACCAGTACCACCCACTAAGGCCGTCAGAGGCCGTGGTTGCGGTCATGGTCGTGGTAGAGGCAGAGCAGCGAGGGCAGCACCTATTGATCTGCCAGCTGCCCCAACTCAAGATCAAGCTTCAACTATAGATGCTCCAGCAGCACCGATTCCGGCACCAGCTGTGCCCATTGTGATTTCGGGTTTTCAGGAGGCTCTGGCACAGATCTTATCAGTTTGCATTGGCCTGGCTCAGGTAGTTTCAGCCACTACCGCAGCAGCTTCTTCACAGGCCGGGGGAGGCAATCAGACCCCCGCTGCTCGCACACTTGAGCAGGTAGTGCAGGGACTATAGACACCAGGGGCACCTCCAGCCCAGCCAGTTGCACCAACTCAGGAGTTCATTGTACCAGTTATGCCAGATGATGAGAAGCCTCACCTCGAGAGGTTTGGTAGACTCCAGCCTCCTTCATTTAGTAATGTTGAGGGCGAGGATGCCCAGGGTTTTCTTGACAAGTGTTAGCAGATGCTCCGTACAACAGGGATTCTCGAGTCTAGTGGAGTGGCGTTTACCACTTTTCAGTTTTTTGGGACTACCTTCACTTGGTGGGAGGCATATGAGAGGCGTGGGCCGATTGGTGCGGCGCCTTTGACTTGGCAGGAGTTCTCCACTTTCTTCTTGGAGAAGTATGTACCGCAGCCCCGCAAAGAGGAGCTGCGTAGACAGTTTGAGTGGCTGCGACAGGGGGATATGACTGTGTCATAGTATGAGTTGAGGTTTTCTGAGTTGGCACGTCATGCCGTCTGGATGGTTCCGACAGATCGTGAGAGGATCAAGAGATTTGTTGATGGCCTTAATTATCATCTCCATATTCTAATGACTAGAGAGAGTATTAGGTGCTATGTTCGAGGAGGTGGTTGATATTGCTCATGAGATTGAGACGGTTCGCCGTCATGATAGAGAGGAGAGGGAGGCCAAGAGGCCTCAAGGTTCTGGCAGTTTTAATGGTGCTCCGTCTAGGGGCCAGTTCCAGCATGGCAGAGGTCATTCTTTCAGGACTGCTCAGTTGGCCCATCCAGAGTATCGTGGGTCATCTTCAGGTCGTGGTTATCATGGGCCACAGCAGGACCAGTCATCACTCAGCGCCCTCCCAGCACAGAGTTCATCTCGTGCCCCATCAATACAGGGTTCTTCCGTGGCAGGTCCTTCTACTAGTCATTTCGGTGCTAGGGGTTCCCTTCGGTACCCTTCTCCAGCACTTGGTAGTTGTTTCGAGTGCGGAGAGTTTGGTCATATAAGGAGGCAGTGTCCTCGACTTTGTGATAGTCAGTTTCAGCAGAGGGGTCAGCCCTCGACTTCTGCTCCAGTTACTTCACCACTCGCCCAACCAGCTAGGGGTAGAGGTCAGGCAGCCAGGGGTCGCCCCAGAGGTGGAGTTCGATCAGGCGGTGGCCAGGCTCGTTTTTATGATATTTTAGGCAGGACAAATGCCATTGCTTTAGATGCTGTCATTACAGGTATTGTTTCAATCTGCCACAGGGATGCCTCTGTATTATTTGATCCCGGTTCCACCTATTCATTTGTTTCTTCATATTTTTCTCATTATTTGGGTATGCCCCAGGAGTTTCTTGCTTTACCTGTTCATGTATATACCCCGGTGAGCGATACCGTTATTATGGACCGTGTGTACCGGTCATGTGTTGTGATTATTGGGGGTCTGGAGACCCAAGTTGATCTATTTCTATTGAGCATGGTGGACTTTGATGTTATTTTGGGTATGGATTGGTTATCTCCATGTCATTCTATTCTAGACTGTCATGCTAAGACAGTCACTTTGGTGATGCCGGGTGTACCGCGGATCGAGTGGTGTGGTTTGACTGATTATGTTCCTAATAGAGTTACTTCCTTCTTGAAGGCCCAACGTATGGTAGGGAAGGGTTGTCTTTCATATTTGGCGTTTGTGAGGGATGCTGGAGCTGAGACTCCTAGTATTGATTCTATCCCAATTGTGCGAGATTTTCCTGATGTATTTCCTGCAGAACTGGCAGGCATGCCACCGGACAGGGATATTGATTTTGGTATTGACCTGGTGCCGGGCACTCAGCCTCTCTCTATTCCACCGTATCGTATGGCACCAGCGGAGTTGAAAAAGTTGAAAGAGCAGCTTCAGGAACTCCTATAAAAGGGGTTCATTCGGCCTAGTGTGTCACCGTGGGGCGCACCGGTTCTGTTTGTGAAGAAGAAGGATGTCACAATGAGAATGTGCATTGATTACAGGCAATTGAACAAAGTAACAGTGAAGAACAAGTATCCTTTGCCTCGCATTGATTATTTATTCGACCAGATTTAGGGAGCGAAAGTATTCTCCAAGATTGATCTCCGTTCGGGTTATCACCAGTTCAAGATCAGGGATTCAGATATTCTCAAGACTGCTTTCAGGACTAGATATGGTCACTATGAGTTTCTTGTTATGTCTTTCGGGATGACCAATGCCCCAGCAGCGTTCATGCATTTGATAAACAGTGTATTTCAGCCTTATCTAGATTCGTTTGTTGTAGTATTCATTGATGATATTCTGGTGTACTCGAGCCAGGAGGAGCGCGCAGAGCATTTGCGAGTTGTATTGTAGAGATTGGGGGAGGAAAAGCTTTATGCAAAGTTCTCCAAGTGTGAGTTTTGGATTGGTTCAGTGGCTTTCTTGGGGCACGTGGTGTCCAACTAGGCTATTAAAGTTGATCTGAAGAAGATAGAGGCGGTTGAGAATTGGCCTAGACCGTCCTCAGCCACAGATATTCGTAGCTTCCTTGGTTTGGCGGGTTATTATCGCCGGTTTGATCAGGGATTTTCCTTTATTGCATCGCCCTTGACCAAGTTGACTCAGAAGGGTGCTCCATTTGTATGGTCGGACGAGTGCGAGGAGAGCTTTCAGAAGCTCAAGGCAACTTTGACCACAACTTCAGTATTGGGTTTTCCATCAACTTCAGGTTCTTATACGTATATTGTGATGCCTCGAGAGTGGGGATCGGTTGTGTGTTGATACAGTGGGGTAGGGTTATTGCTTATGCTTCTCGTCAGTTGAAGCCCCATAGGAAGAACTACCATGTTCATGATTTAGAGTTGGCTGCCATAGTTCATGCATTGAAGATTTGGAGGCACTACTTGTATGGCGTATCTTGTGAAGTATTCACCGATCATCGCAGTCTTCAGCATTTGTTCAAGCAAAAGGATCTTAATTTGAGGCAGCGGAGATGGCTAGAGTTGCTTAAGGATTATGATATTACTATTCTGTATCATCCGGGAAAGGCCAATGTAGTGGTTGATGCTTTGAGCCAAAAGGCAGTGAGTATGGGGAGTTTGGCGTACATTCCAGTTGGGAAGAGACCCCTTGCAGTTGATGTCCAAGCCTTGGCCAATCGGTTTGTGCGGTTAGATATTTCAAAGCCTAGTCGAGTGTTAGCGTGTGTGGTTTCTCGGTCTTCTTTATATGATCGCAACAAAGAGCGCCAGTATGATGATCCGCACTTGCTTGTCCTGAAGGATAGGGTTCAACATGATGATGCCAGAGACGTGACCATCGGTGATGATGGGGTATTGAGGATGCAGGGCCGGATTTGTGTGCCCAATATGGATGGGCTTAGAGAGATAATTTTGGAGGAGGCCCACAACTTCCGGTATTCCATTCATCCAGGTGCCGCGAAGAAGTATCAGAATTTGAGACATCACTTGTCACACCTCCTTTTTACCGAATTTGATTTACTACACCCCGAGAAGGGATATAATAAAGGAAGGAGTTTTTCCAATTTAAGGACAGTCGAAACGGGATTTATTTATTTAAATTCAGAGTCGCCACTTGGGAGATTAATGGTTTCCCAAGTCACCGGTTGAATGCCGACTGAGAAAATATGACTCTGTTAACAGTCCGCGAACCAGAAATCCGGATAAGAAATTTTGTTAATCCGGGAAAAGGTATTAGGCATTCCCGAATTCCGTGGTTCTAGCACAGTCGCTCAGCTGTTGTATTTGATTATATCTGATTTTTATACATGTTCTACTTTTATGTGCCTTTTATTAATCAACCGTTTTATTTACATTTATTGGTTATTTTAAGAATTACAACGTCGTGAAAATGCATCTCGAATCACGCCGCACCAGTACGCCCGTGATTTTTAATACATTTCGACTTCGTTGAGATTTGGATTTGGGTTGCATGAAATGCACACCCATATTAAGAAGGTAATATTTATTAACAATCGCGCCTAAAAGCATCTACGTGTAATTAGCTTTGGAAAAGACTGTGGAATTATCTAAACAGTCCATTCTGATTCTAAGTATTTTGTAAGTAATTATTGAGGGCCCCGCAATTTCTGTTTTTTTTTTTGCTTTTGGCGAGGCGAGGCTCATTGTTATTTAAAGGTCAACTTAAGAGTGACTACAATTTTTCTTCATCAATTATTCAAAAGGAAATAAACTTAATTACACGGAAATTAGTTTTTAATCAAAATGAAAGCTACCATGTAGTTTAAAATCCAGACCAAAAAAAAAATCAGTTGGACTGCCTGTTTCAGTTTTGGGACGTATTTTAGCACGTAGAGGCCCAATGTGGCATGAATATTGGCTGTAGTCAGCTGAGCCATAGTCAGTTCGATCCGGACTGTTCAAACTGGTTTTTGTATTCAGATTAAACAAAATGATCTCAATTATCGCCTAGTTTAGCATTGAAAACATAAACTGATCCTAAGCTACTAAATCTACTAATTGTAGACACAATATAATTTGAATTTACTAATTGTGATATGTACTCCTACCAATATTGATTAAGAAAGTATATTTGAACACTCAAACTATCACATATGAGATACTTAAACTGAGAGACAACAAATAGCAGAATTACTATTTACACAAATTCACTCTTAAGTGGTAGCTTTACAAATGACTATACAAAAATCGAAACTATCACTGAAATTGCCATTCGTACAATTACATGAATAGAAAATTTGTTAAAATGATTCAACTACAGAATTAAACAAAGTTAGCACTATTACTTCAACTATTTAAGGAATTATAGAGTCTAATTATACAATCTCAGATTCAACAGTTAATCTGACAAACTAATACAATTTAATTGTCATAACAATCCTCATTTATTCAAAACAGTCCAGGTACAACAGTATTAACTAAATCATCAAATGATAACCTAAAATCTTATGAAATTAACAAAAAAAACACTAAGCAAAACTTCACTTCATTCATAGCCTTTGGCCAGTAGGAATCAAATTCGTACCTGGAAACAGGAAACAAAATCAGCATTAGACAGTTCTGGCAACAGCAGTAGATACGAATCAACAGCAACTCCAAATTAAGTTCAAGCTGCCCAGAAAACTTTGAAAACTCTCAGCAGAACAAAATTCATTCCAAATCAAACTCAATCGGATCCAAACTTATTCAAAACTAACTAAATTTGAAATTAAGTTGAGGATTTACAATGGATCAGTAGCTAATTTGGATTTTTCTATTGATTTTTAGTTGTTTTTTGGATTTTTTTTTTTGGAAACAATTTCAGATCTGGAAGAAGAGATTGAGACATGAAATACTAATTTCAGATCTGGAATTATATAGATATTTAGGGAATTTTTCTAGAGTTTTTAAAAAATTTCCATTAATTAAGGCCAAAACTGCCTATTTATAGATTTTAGATTTGGAGGGAAATTAAAAATCAGATTTTATCTAACAGTCCTTTATTTTTAACTTGTTAAACAAGTTACTACACCTATTTATTAAAAGTTATACTAGTGCCCTATCCTAGAAGGTTCTAATTACTTCTACCAAATTCCTTTTCCTTTGGAATTCCTATTCTACCCTCACTTCCTTTTAGTATTTACTAATTCTAATGATTCTGCCATTTACTTATGCCCAAAATACCCCTGAAATTGCCTAAAATTACTACCAGCCTATTCCAACAATGCCTTTTCTTTCTTAGATGTATTACACTTAACTCCTTTTAATATCCAAAAAAAAAACTTCGAGATTTTGTTGATTTTACTTATCTACCCTTCTGCCAATTAACCCCAGACTTAGTCATTAACTACAACAAACTAACTATCAGAATTAATCTAATTCTTAATACGAACTAACTACTAATCGAATTTAAAAACAGCTATAACTAAATGACTATACTAATTAACTAAAAATGATTAGCAATTATTCTACAAACTACCACAAAAATACTATTTAAATTATACTAATGACTCAATTTAATCCGAACAAAAGTTAATCAAATTTAAACTGAAGATCATGCTTGGTCAATACTTAGAATTTACAGAATCATTTTCCAATTCATAACCTATTTTCAAAGTGTTTCAAACAAAATCCAACAAAAATGAAGATTTACAATCAACAAAACCTAACAAAATTCATGCATGCAAGCAATGAAAATAATAAAATAAGGAAAGAAAAAAAGAAAGACTCACTGGAAAAAATCAAGAACTCCGGCCAGCCTTTGGAACCCCAATCGTCCAAAATTCCGACCCGTAACATACCTAACCAGGTATTTTTCATAAGAGAGCACCTGATTAAGGATGTTATGGTTGGAAATTGTGGGGATTTATTATTATTTTTTTAAAAAAAAAAATTAACCAGAAAGTTCAATTTGATATTCGAACGTTTCTGGAGAGTTTTGAGATAAAAGGGCGTGCTGGTTGGGTAGAGGATGGTTAGGAGGTGGTTTGGTGTGATTTTGGGTTAGTTTGGACAATGTTGTGTTCGCCGGAGTAAAGGTTCCGGCGATACAACTTCACATATTTGAACAAATTGGGGATGATTCGAGGGAAACGGGGTATAGGGGTGTACTGAGGAGCTCAAGGCGGTCAGGTGGTGTTAATGGCGTGGTTGTTGGCGTAAGAGGCGTCTCCCGCCGGTAGGGTTCCGGCGGGCTTTTGGGAGCATCTAAGGGCGGCTAGGTTTTTGGAAAAGGAGAGAAAAAGATGAATAATGATAAGAGGAGGTAACGTTATATCATATTAAAACACTCTAAAGAACTGAGACCATTGGATCTAATGGACCAACGGCTCAGATTCATTTATCCTTTATACGGCGGCGTTTTGTTTAAATGATGATTCAATCTCGGCCATTAGATTAATTAAACGAACGGTTCAGATTACATAAGATGAAACGATGTCGTTTTATTTAATGAGAAACAAAACCAAAACCGTTGGATACGAAGCATTTCAACGGCCCAGATCTCTTGTACACAAACGGTGTCGTTTTGGTCTTTGGCTAACAGACCGGGTGTAATCTCTTTGGGCCTGGGCGGGTTATTTCTAATTTGGGTCATTAATTTGGCCCAAATAACAATTTCTTGTATTTTCCTTATTTTGTATTTTTACATTTATTTTCACTTGTATTTTTTGTATTGTATTATTTGTTTTTGTATTATTATATTTTCGGTATTTCATTTTTCTTTTTGTACTTGTATTTATTTTCTCTTTTATATTTTTTCTGATTTTATTAAATTGTTAAACTTATTTAACTTCAATTTTATGGTAATTTTTCAAAAAATATTATTTATGATTTTTCTTTAAATTGTTAAAATGAATTAATACCTACTAAATGTGAAATTAATTTCCTAAATGCAAATGCATATTTTGTATTTTTTATTTGATTTAACATGCGCAAATAACATGCAAATAATTAACACAAAATTCACACAAATTATAAAAAAAATAAGGAAAAAAATGTTTATTTTGAATTTTATGGGAATAACTCATATATAGGGTAAAAATCACGTGCTCACAGCTGCCCCTCTTTGCTCGGAAACACGAAGAGTTTTTGTGCAAAGATAAGTGATCAAATATGAGCGATTTTTACCCGTTCGAGTATTCCGTTGTGAAGCATTTTGAAAAGTTTTGACCGCACCCTGCTTCAGAAGTTGCCTACATATCCCGGGCTAAATAGGAATCATGTCAGTGTAGTTCAGGAATGTCTGGTAGCTAGGACTACCATAGGCTGTGATCTCGCTGCTGTTGCTGTTGTTACTGCTGACTGACTCCTTATTACATCATGGTAAAATAAAAGAAACTAGCCTAAGCTATGATCTATGAATTATAATAAATCCTATATATGTCTTCCAACTTGTTTTTGTGTTGCCTTGAACTTGTATCTTGTATTCTTCCAACGGCATTCTTGTTGTTGCCTTGATGATGTTTGATTCTTTCAATATGTGTCCATTTTCCAGGTGGGCTCCTGCTTGCTGAATTTGAAAAATATTCCCTTTATTCTTCAGGTAGGCATCCTGCTTGCAATTCCCCTTTTTAAATGTATTCCCTTGTTCTCCAGGTGGGCTCCTGCTTACAATTCTTTTAAAAATGTATTCCCTTGTTCTCCAGGTGGGATCCTGCTTACAACAAAACAAATAACCAAAGAAAATTTTCTGCCCCAGTATGGTGACTGGGCATATCATGTTATCAGATATTAAAACTAAAACTATGATTTAGATTGTACTTCCCTTGTTTTTCAGGTGGGTGCCTGCTTACTGATTTAAAAATGTGTTCCCTTGTTTTTCAGGTGGGTGCCTGGTTTCTAATATGAAAGATAATCCCTTATTTTTCAGGTGGGTGCCTGGTTACTAAACTTTAAAAGATATTCCCTTGTTTTTCAGGTGGGCGCCTGCTATTAGACTTAAAAGATGTTCCCTTGTTTTTCAGGTGGGTGCCTGGTTACTAAACTTAAAATATATGTATTCCCTTATTCTACTGGTGGGTGCCTGGTTTCTAAACTCAAAAGATGTTTTTCAGGTGGGCGCCTACTATTAGACTTAAAAGATGTTTCCTTGTTTTTCAGGTGGGTGCCTGGTTACTAAACTTAAAATATATGTATTCCCTTATTCTACTGGTGGTTGCCTGGTTTCTAAACTCAAAAGATATTCCCTTGTTTTTTCAGGTGGGTGCCTGGTTATTAGACTTAAAAAATATGTATTCCCTTGTTCTACAGGTGGGCGCCTGCTTTCTAAACTTAAAATGTATTTCCTTATTCTACAGGTGGGCGCCTGTTTGCTAAACTTAAAATGTATTCCCTTATTCTAGAGGTGGGCGCCTGCTTGCTAAACTTAAAATGTATTCCCTTATTCTACAGGTGGGCGCCTGCTTACCAAACTTAAAAAATGTATTCCCTTATTCTACAGGTGGGCGCCTGCTTGCTAAACTTAAAATGTATTCCCTTATTCTACAGTGGGCGCCTGCTTACCAAACTTAAAAAATGTATTCCCTTATTCTACAGGTGGGCGCCTGCTTGCTAAACTTAAAAAGTATTCCCTTATTCTTCAGGTGAGCGCCTGCTTTCTAAACTTAAAATGTATTCCCTTATTCTACAGGTGGGCGCCTGCTTACCAAAACTTAAAAAATGTATTCCCTTATTCTACAGGTGGGCGCCTGCTTGCTAAATTTAAAATGCATTCCCTTATTCTACAGGTGGGCGCCTGCTTGCTAAACTTAAAATGTATTCCCTTATTCTACAGGTGGGCGCCTGCTTACCAAACTTAAAAAATGTATTCCCTTATTCTACAGGTTGACGCCTGCTTCCTAAACTTAAAATGTATTCCCTTATTCTACAGGTGGGCGCCTGCTTGCTAAACTTAAAATGTATTCCCTTATTCTACAGGTGGACGCCTGCTTACCAAACTTAAAAAATGTATTCCCTTATTCTACAGGTGGGCGCCTGCTTGCTAAACTTAAAATGTATTCCCTTATTCTACAGGTGGGCGCCTGCTTACCAAACTTAAAAAATGTATTCCCTTATTCTACAGGTGGGCGACTGCTTGCTAAACTTAAAATGTATTCCTTTATTCTACAGGTGGGCGCCTGCTTACAAACAACCAACAAACCGAAGAAAATTTTTCTGCCCCAGTTTGATAACCGGACTCTAAATTATTTTACCAACTGTTATAAGAGTTTAAAAACCAAGTTCTATTACTAGGGAGGTCCTGACCAATCCTAACTATCTCTTTATTGTATTTATTATCAAATGTCTTAAACTATTCCTATTATCCAGGAGGGTCCTGACAATTTGTAACAATTACGAATTTCCCCTATATTTTCCAAAAGCATTACTAATTTGTTATTAAAAGGTCTTAACTACTCCCCATTATTCAGGAGGGTCCTGACAACTCCTATTACAACTTTTCACTATATCTTGTTCTTTAAAGCTACGTCCCACTATTCAGGAGGGTCCTGACAGCTCCTAGCCATTATAAACTAAGTTATTTTTTCCTAAATGTGTTACTCCAACTACATTTATCAAAAGTTTTAAACTACTTCCCATTATCCAGGAGGGTCCTGACAACGTCTATTACGTCTCATTATTCAGGAGGGTCCTGACAACTTTCTACTACAATTTTACTTATATCTTGTTTTTTTTTTAAAAAAAAAAAATTATGTCTCATTATCCAGGAGGGTCCTGAAAACTCCTAATCGAAACCTACGACAAACTTTTGTATGAGCTTATATTCCTTTTCCTACCAAGTTATGTTTCTCATAATTGTTTTGACATTTAAACTAAGCCCCATTTTTCAGGAGGGTCCTAATAATTCCCAGTCATACCTGTATGGGTGCCGCCTTTCCTTACGGAGGATTTCTCCGAAACTTCTGCCCCTGTTTCAATCAAAGCAAATCTTGTCAGTTTTAAATGTGGTGGTTGGTTTGTGGCCTTGAACTTTGATGATGATTGTTCTTTCACTTCCCCTGATAAACTAATTTCCACTTGAATGTTTTGCCTGTCCACTGACTTTCCATTTCTCCCGCCTGTCCTTGTCACATAAAATACTTCTTCTCTGTTCAAACCCGCATCCCTTACGACCTATCATTTACCAATTTCTTATGTTCATGACAATTGTCGTCCCCCTCAAAGTGTATGTTGTTTCTTTCTTGATGGATCCCACTAACTCCGATCTTGAAGTTTATTGTTCCTTCAATGATTTCATTTGAAGACCTTGGATGTTTCTTGACTGACTCCTTCTTTTGTCAGAATATATACCTCCTATCCGTTCGAACCCTATACTTCCATTTGTTATATTGTTTCTGAGTTGGCACTTTGCCGACCTTTGTGTCTCCCATGAACCCCAAAGCATTTTTAATTGTTACTCACTTCATTGCACATGTTGCTCTTTTGGTTTAAATCACCGGCCTTGCCTTTGAAGTCTTTATCGTGTCATCATTGGTCATGATAACTTTGATTTCCTTTTGGGAAGATTTTGATTGTCATTGGTATACCACTCTTTGTCAATCCTATCCCGGGACATTCCTTTGATCTATTTACCTTCATCTGTTGTGTTGTTTGCACATCGAGCCTTCGAGGATTCCCAAAGCATATTGACGGCTGGCAACTCAATCATATTCGACATTGTTCTTGACTTACGACAATTTGATGTGTTGGCCAAATCCCATCTCGTGCAATTGGAAAGCTTGGTGGCAAATTTTGAAGTCTTTTATGACCCGACAAACTCAAGAAGAGAGAAAGACAAGGTGTGAAGAATAGAATGAAAGAAAAATGGGAAGAGACGATTCCTAACAAGAAACCTACAGAAAAATGACCCATCGGATGTGAATACCGACCCTAGCGACCTTGATACGCACTTTCAGCCTTTTCTGTATAACAAATCTAATGTTCAGCTCTTGTTGCAATTTTTTGTCGTGAAACTGGTCTTCAATACTCAATTTGCTCGATCTGATTCATAATCCTTAGTCGACTTGTAGTGCCCATAGGGTTTTCACCATCAAGCCTCTCTCATGTTGATTTTTCTCTCAACTCACTGTCGCCTTACGGTGCCCGTGAGGGTTTTAACCAATAAGACTCTCTCATTTTGATTTCTCTCATCTTGGGGTCCCATGGTAGTTCCCCTCATCATGATTCCTTAATTTTCCTGGAATGTTGCCCTGATGTGATTCACCTTTGCTCGCTTGTCCTGGCATTTCTTGAAGATTGATCGGAAGGTCTTTCTTTGGACCGTAATGTAGCTTTTGGCTGGGATTTAAAAAGAAGGATATAAAGGCTCAAAAATATTTTAACGTGGGCTCAAAAATTACAACTTTCGGAATCATATCTTCCACAACAAATATAACTTCTGCCCCAGTTTCCTTCTTGGGGATTCTTGAACTTTTCTTCCGTTGTGACTGAACCTCAGTGAGGCTGCCTACGTACCCTTTCGGGATCAAGTCAAACGTAGTTCAGGCAACTACATTTATTGCAATCTTTTTCCTTCCTTCCATTCTTTTTTTTTTTCATTTTTTTTTCTTTTCCCTTTTTTTTCTTTTCTTTTCTTTTTCTTTCTTTTCTTCTTTTCCTTTTCTTCTTTTTTCTCTTTTTCTTTTCTTCTTTTCTTTTCTCTTTTTCTTTCCTTCTTTTCTTTCTTTTCTTTTCTCTTTTTCTTTCCTTCTTTTCTTTCTTTTTCTTTTCTTCTTTTCTTTCTTTTCTCTTCTTTTCTTCTTTCTTTTGTTTCTCCACTTGATTTCTCCGCTCAATCCTCGATTTTTGTTGTTGATTTCAAAAGAGGGATATGAAAGAAAATATAATAAGACTCAAAGGGATAGCAATGGATAAAGTGTTTAGATAGCAGAACAAAATGCCTTCGTCATTCCAATCTTCAAAACATACCAAGTACAAACTACACAGTTAGGACCTTTTAATTGATTCACATATTTGCCTTCTGTATTTGCCGATTTCATTGATCAGTATCTTCGGTACCATGAATGATTCCTTCAGACTTGGGGTATTCTTGACTTTGGCTTAAACCGATGAGGCATGATGAATTTCACAGTATTTCTTTATGTTCTACTTTCCACAGTTTCACTTGATTCAGGCTTCAAAGTATTTCAATATGTTTTATTTCTTCCGAGTACCCTTACATCTCCAACATTGTTTCATTTGCTAAATTGACTTTTGAACCAGGCCGAAAATTATATGCATGTCATATCACTAAAATCAGTGTGGAAATAATTGTATAATGATTAGAAATGGAGTGACTAGAAATGTCGGGAAACATGGAATTGTATTATACTGATGGGTTGAAACAACAAAACGAACAACAAAACGAACAGACTAGACTAGAATTACAAACCTAGATGGTACTAAACAAATTTATTACTAAACAAAGAGGAAAGATAGAAGGGATTGATTCTCAAGACAATGTATGGATTACAACCTTGAAATGACTTGAACAACAGAAATAACACCCAAAACAAACCACCAAAACTCCACTCTAGGTGACTGAGAGATGGAACGTCTTCCCAATTGTCACAACCGGCATCTTAGCCACTGAGTTTCACATCAATATTGCCAAAACTATTATTGACTTTGATCAACAGGTTTCCCAGATAAATCGCAGGCTCCTTGCCCTTGCTACTGACCACAATTACTCCTTCTCGGATCATTCTCTCTATTTCCTTTTTCAAAGAATGACAGTCTTCAATGCTATGCCCCTGGATATTAGAGTGGTACATGCATCAAACAGTAGGATCAAAGCCTTTCGCCTTTAGGTCTGGAGTATATCCAAGGAGTGATTTAATCAGACCGACTCGTTTTAACTTTTCAAACAAGCTTGTGTAGGATTCGTCAATGGGCGTAAAATTGTCCCTTTGCCTCTGTTTCTCTCCATGCCTCCATTTTCTAGTATTGTTGAGTTCATGAAAGTGATTAACACGATAGTTTCGGGCTATTGGTGCCGGTTTCTGGGAGTGACTTGGTAATGGGGCCAATGGCCAGGTGTTATTTGGTAGATAGTGTGGCTTTGTGGAATTTGGGGACATTCATGGGGTCGGTATTGTGGTTGGGAATGTTTAGCAAGAACGACCACCGGACCTTGTTGTTGGCGGAGGTTATGACTTGGTGGTTTAACAAAAGATCGAGTATTTTTCGGGGGATTGGTTTGGAGTTTATTTTGAGTTTGAACAGGTTTGGCAATAACAATTATTGGACCTTGTTGTGGATGGGACTCAGCAACATCTTTTCTATCAATAGGAGGATCATCCCGAGTAACCTGCTCGTTCCACTTAAGCCATAAATCCTTAAAGCTCTCCTTGGGTTTCTTTTCAGTCTGAGATAGGGAAGAGCAGTTTGGGGTAATGTCTTCATTGTACTGAAAATGTCGCACAAAATCTTGAGCCATATCATCTAATGTAGGCCATTTGCCAACATCGTGATGACTATACCATTCTAAAGCTGCCCCAGTCAAACTTTTACTGAAGTATGCCGCCAACAAGTCATCTTTATCCCCGACACTTTTCATTTCATCGCAATAGACCCTCAGGTGAATTACCAGATCTCTAATCCCATCGTACAAGTTAAAATTCGGCATTTCAAATCCCACAGGCAAGCGAATGTCGAGGAACACAGAAGATTCTTTGTGAGACATGTTACTCAAGTCTTCTTTTGGCTTTATAGCTATTTCGCCTCGCCCTACTTTTCTTGTGACCTTTTCACTTTCATTATGAAGCTCATCCCGAGGGTTCTCCCCGTGTTTATTGT
>MU698281.1:4636-35309 GCA_026770625.1 Nicotiana glauca
ATATTGATATAGTTGACTTTGGTCAACATTTTGGGTAAACGGACCCGGATCCATGATTTGATAGCCCCGGAGGGTCCGTAGAAAAATATGGGACTCGGGCATGTGCCCGGAGTCGAAATCCGAGGTCCAGAACCCGGGTAAAAGAATTTTTCTGTTAAATTATTTTTTGGAATTATTAAGGAAAAATGAAAATAAAAACGAGTTAGAAAATATAGGTATCGGGCTCGTATTTTGGTTCCGATGCCCGGTACGGGTCTTAAATATCCGTTAAGTGCTTTTTGTGAAATTTGGTCGAAATCGGACGTCGTTTGATGTGTTTCGGACCTAAATATCTAAAGTTAGAGTTTGATGAACTTTGAAACGAAAATCATGAGTTTTGGGGTTTGATTCTTTGATTTTGATGTTATCTTGGCGATTTGATCGCTCGAACAAGTTCGTAGGATGTATTTGAGTTAGCGTGTGAGTTAGGTTGGGAGCCTCGAGGGCTCGGGAGTGATTCAGAGGTGGTTCGGGGTGGTTTTGCACTTAAAAACACATCAAATTTTGCTGCATTTTTACACAGTGGTTTTGTTCTTCGTGAACGTGGCCCCAGGCTCGCATTCGCAGTGCCTTAGTGTTCCTCTGCTTCGCGTTCGTGAACCCGTCCTCACAATCGCATAGAGTCAGTTCCCCCTTCTTCGCGTTCGCGTGATGCCAAATGCGTTCGCGTAGGCTAAATTTTCGGGCACCCAATATTTCCTCTTCGCGTTCGTATCCCTCTTCCGCGAACGCGATGCTTGCCAATTTCTGTTCATCGCGAACGCGACCCTTCTGTCGTGAACGCGTGGGCTAATTTTACCCAACGATTTTTAAGTCATAAAAACAGTGTTCATTACGGGAATTAGCCATTATTTCATACGAGCTCTCCATCCCAACACCCCATAGACAAATTTCAAGCTCTTTTTTCTCCATATCTTGCTAGGTAAGTGTTCTTAACATCATTCTCTCTTAATTTCTTCACCTAATCACTAATTTCCTAACCCTAAATCATGAATTTAAGGTAGAAATTAAGGGTTTTGGGTAGAACTAGGGCTTTGGAAATTTTGGGTGATTCAACCTCAATTTGGGATCGAGTCTTGAAACAATTACATATTTGAACTCGTAGGGTTATGGGTGATTGGATTTTGGTCCGAACCTCGAGTTTGGACCATATGGGCCCGGTGTCAGATTTTGGTATTTTTGGAAGAATGATAGGAAATTCATTTCTAGGCTATGGGATTATGTTGTTGAGCCTCAATTGATATTATTGAATTAATTATGCCTAGATATTATTGTTTCGGAGTCGGATTTTAGAGGAAAGGCGGTATTGGAGAGTTGATTGCTATCTTTTGGACCGAGGTAAGTGTTTGATCTATCTTTGGCTTGAGGGAATAGGATTAGAGTATCATAAATTGCTATTTGCTAAATGATCGAGTGCGGTATATAGGCATGGTGACGAGTATCTATACACCGGAGTCTAGCATGACCGTGAGTCTTTGTTTGTACTTGTTTTTGATATATTTTGGAACTCTTCCAAGTTAAATAATGATTTCTACATAATGTAAAGAGTTTGAGGATAAACTATGAAATGTTAATACTTTGGAGTGTTGGCTCGAACGATAAATACTATTGAGTAGGAGATGAAAGTATTGGAAAGAGTTGTGATAAATCCTTTGCTGGGATGGTTTGAGTATATTGAATATTTTCCCTTGCCGGGATGTGAAAGTTGTTGTTATTGTTCTCTTACCGGGACTTAGTTGTTACTTGTGTTTTTCCCTTGCCCGAACGTTTCTTATTATTGTTTAGTTCTCTCGCCCGTTTGGTTGTGACTGTTGTTTGGGTGAGGAAGAGTGATAATGCACGAAGGGTCATTCCGTATTTTTGATTATATTTGCTTGAAGGGTCATTACGTGTTGTGTTTTGACTGATTATGCACGAAGGGACATTTCGTGCTCTGATTTGACTATATTTGCACGAAGGGTCATTCTGTGCCATGAAATGAGAGTTATGTGAGGGAAAGCACGAAGGGTGATACCGTGCATTTTATTCGGTTGCTTTGGATGAGGATGAGAGTAAAAGCACGAAGGTTGATGTCGTGCAACTGTTGAATTTCTTATTCTTCAGTAGTTATTATTGTGCTTTGTTTCTTAGTTTCGTTGATGACTGTTATATCCGGATTGTACTCCCCATAGCATATTTTCGTCCCGTTTAACTGTTTAGTTTCGGTATCTCTTTCCTTTTATTGCATATATATATGTTGAACTGCACAGGTTGAATTGGTAGTCCTGTCTAGCCTCGTCACTACTTCGCCGAGGTTAGGCCAGGCACTTACCAGCACATGAGGTCGGTTGTGCTGATGCTACACTATGTGCATCTTTTTGCACAGATCTAGGAGCAGCTTTTGGACAGCAGCAGTAGGATTTTGCCCGGGAGCTGTCTTCAGTCCAGGGACTCACGAGGTAGCCTAGCTGGCGTTCGCAGGCCGAAGTCCCTTCCTTTATTTGTGTTTGTTTTCATTGTACCGAGCAGACATATACATTTTCTTTCCATTCAGACTTGTTTGTAGTACTCTTTAGTAGTCTGTGAGCCAGTGACACCAGATTTTGGGTAGAGAAATATTTTAAACTTCCGCATTTTAATTTTATTTTATTAAACTTAAAGTCTTCCGAACTTATTTAATTATTTTCAGTACATTTATATTGTTGAGGTTGATTAGAGAATGTTTGAATTTTGGCTGGCCTAGCTCTATTAGTAGGCACCATCATGACTCCCGATGGTGGGAAATACGGGTCGTGATTAAGTCAAAATAGTGAGAAAATAATAAGAAAAGGCCCCTAAGGGTCCAAACAGCTTGGCATGAGGCCCAAGTTTGGCATTCAACCCAAATTATAGAAATTCTTTCTAAAACACAAAAGTATCATATAGTTTCTAGTCAAATACACAACTTAATAGTTGCTACGGGGCGGACCAAGTTATAATCTCCAACGGTGCACGCCACACGCTCGTCATCTAGCATGTGCGTCACCTCAAATAGTGAAACGATATGAAATACATGGTTTCATACCCTCCGGATAAGATTTACAATTATTACTTACCTCGAACCAATCAAATCCCTACTCTGCGATGCCCTTGCCTCTGGAATTGGCATCCAAACACCTCAAATCTAACCAAACGCAGTACAATATGATCAATATAGGCCAAGGGACAATTCCAAACGAAAAACTATCAATTTATACAAAAATTTCGAAATTCATCCAAACCTGGCCCCTGAGCCCACATCTCATAATCCGACAAAAATCACAAAACTAGAAACTCCTTTCACTCACGAGTCTATACATACCAAAACCATTAAAATCCGACGTTAAATGGTCCCTCAAATCCTCAAATTAAACTCTCCAATTTCCAAGCCCTAACCCCTTAATTTCATTCAATTTCAAGCTTAATCAACTTAAAATTAACATAATCACAAGTATTAAGCTCAAATAACTTACCTCAATGATTATCCCCTTGATTCCCTCTTCAAAACCATCTAAAAATCTCCAAAATCCGGATAGAAATGGTGAAGATCACCCAAAAACTCGCGATGGGCTCCTTAAATACCTTCTGCCCAGGCATCTCGCACCTGCGACCCATTTTACATCTGCGGTCAAATCAACTGCATCTGTTGTTTTCACTTAACCGCCCATAACCGTTTCTGCGGTCCAATACCCGCAGCTGCGGTATCGCAGGTGCATTCCTCCTTCCCCACCTGCGGCTCCTAGCTTCCTTGGCCTTGGCCGCTTCTGTTGCTGCTTTCCTGCTTATGCAAACCTCACACTTGCGGTCTCCACTCCCCAAGTGTGGTTATGACAGATGAAGGAAATCTTCAGCACTCCCTCAAATCCCATCCTTGATCCGTCAACCTCCCGGAATCAACCCGAGGCTCTTGGGACCTCAATCAAATAATACAACAAGTCACATATCACCATTCAAACTTATTCTAACCTTCGGAACACTCAAAACAACATCGAAACACCAAATCACCCTTGGATTTAAGTCTAAGAACTTTCAAACTTCCGAATTTTGCAAACGATGTTGAAACCTATCAAACTTCGTCTGAATGACCTGATATTCCACACACACGTCACAAATGACACTATGGAAATATTTGGAATTTTATTCCGACCCCGATATCAAAATTTCCATTGCTGACCGAGAAATGCCAAATTTTCAATTTCGCCAATTCAAGCCTAGATCCACCATGGACCCCCAATTCACATTCTGAATGCGCTCCCAAGTCCAAAGTCACCTAACGGAGCTAAACGAAATATCAAAATTCACATCCGAGATCATTTACACATAAGCCATCATCCGGTTGACTTTTCCAACTTAAATTTCTAAATACGAGACTAAGTGTCTCATTCCACACTGAAACCTATCCAAACCCGAACCGACCAACACGATACGATAAAATACAGTTCAAGAACACATAAAGAAGTAGAAATTGGGGAAATAGGGCTATAAATCATGAAACGATTGGCCGGATTGTTACATTATAATAAGCATTAACTGGTAACATGCTAATATTGGAAACTAACTAATCTATTATCATGGCTTAAACTATATTAATAGTAGAAAAATTTGTTTATATTTTGTTTATGTAACTAACATCCATATGAAAATCGTGCTTATTGAATGTTCATACTAAAACTCAAATACTTGAATAATTTAAAGAATGCAGTTGTATTGGTTAACCGTGTTCTGATAGCTTTTACTTGGATTAGGGAAATGATTCTCAGCTTCTTAGTCCAGAAATAAAAACGACCCTCTAGGTAAAGTAGAACAAAATATATTGATGCTTAATTGCGTATCATCAATTTATATATTCCTCAGTGGAGTAGCTACATTGGCATATATATTAATGTCGTGCTATAATTTCACATATTTTGACGTTATTCACCTTACTTGTTTCTTGTTTGGATGTTAATTCGTGCGACAGTTGAGTTTAATTGAGTCTATTTTATATGTAGGAATACTTGGATATGAAGTGGACAAAGGTTGTATAAAATGATATCTCAAAACTACAAAATAGAGCATTAGAAGAAGACATTGCAAGGTCATGAAAAGTCACAGTCGTAGACAGTGCAAGGCTTTGTCTATGGCATCAACATTAGCCCCTATGATGGTGCCTTGCAATGTATGTTGGCGCCTATGATGGTGCCTTGCAATGTATTTTAGCACCTCTGACGATGCCCCCCCCCCTCCCCCCACTAGCGATGCTTATTCAAGCTACTTTTATTTTTTCTTTAATTCTGGACGTGTGTTCTTTATCCCTACTATATAAATACCACTTAAAGTTAGTGTTTAGAGGGTGAGACATTATGAGGAAAAAGATTAGAGAACATTTGGAAGCACGAATCACAAGAGTTTTTCTCTCCACTCTTCCTTAATTTTTAGTTTAATGCTTTTGAATATTATGATGATTGTTTGTACAATTTTGAGTAGCTAAGATATCTCATCTAGGATTTGGTGGAACCTATTGGAGGATGATTTTCCATTTTGCTTTATACAAATTTATCCTTGACTTTTCTCTACTTTCTCAACTACATTTTTATTGTTATTGATTGAAGAACTCTCAAATGATTGTGCTTATTTAGTTTGTATTTCTTAAAAAAAGGTACACATTTAAGTAATTACTGAATAACATCATTTCTAACATATATGATAATCAATACGGACGGTTTAAATATGAGACTAGAAATAATAAAATCTTGGTGTGATCTTGGTGAGCGGAAAACTAGTGCCAACTAATGTAGTTCGGAAGAATACGTCTAGTAAATTATGGTAGTTGCTCGTAAGAGAATTATGACACCTGAAGTACTCATAATCGACAGAAAATACTTAAGTGAAATTACAGGAGACGCAGCGGGAAGAATTTCGACTATTGGGAAAATCCTAACACTAGGCCTCCTTAATTTTGTCTCCAACTCTATCATCGTTAGTTGATAGCTTGACCGCTTTCTAGTATTTGTTAATAAATTAGGTAGAATAAAAAATTTAATCTTTATAATTTAGAAAATTATTCCAACTAGTCTTCTTAGTGATAGCAAACAACTGTAGCTAAATTAATAGTGTTATTAATTACTATGAGCATAATTGCTAGGATTCTTAATTTAGTCAACTTTCTTGACTTTATTTTCATTACATAGAAATTCTAACATTTGTAGTCTTGTGTATTACATGTGCTTGCCTAGAAACTTCTCAAGAACTGGTAAATTGTTTGAAGTATTTCTGGATCATGAGAAAGCTTTCAAGGCACTAATAAACAAGAAAGACAACAACACCCAAGAGAACAAATTGAATCGAACATGAGTGAAGTTTTGGACAGTCAAAACAATCGCCACAATGTGAATTACCCAAACAATCAGGGTGTGGTACCTCTTGTGCCAGAAGTAGCCTTGTATGATTGGTCACAACTCACCGCTGAAAATCTACTAATCGCTAGGGCTGCGCACGGATCAGATCGGATCGGATTTAGCACATTTCAGATTCGGATTTTGAATTTCGGATTCTAGAAAATGCAATTCGAATCTGATCCGAATTATATCAGATCGTATTATTATGCCTCAAAGTTACAAACTAATATGTATAGTTCTTTGTAAAATAGGCAATACATTAAGAAAAATTTATTTTTATGCAATATGAGCGTACTATTGTGTCAATATAGCTAAATCTAGCAATTTTAAAAGTAATAACTTGGAGGAAGAAGTAAAGGAAGTACAAACTATCCGATATGAAAGTGTAGTATTTATACATTGCCTAATAATTTTGAATTTCGGATCGGATCAGATTAAAATATACCAATCTGAATATGATCCAAAATTATAATAAACACAATCCGAAATTCGATCTAATCCGAAATCCAAAATCAAAAATTGAATGGATCGGTCTAGATTTCGAATATCCGATCCGAGTGAACAACTCTAGCAATCGCAATTATAGTCCCTCGGATATAAGTGGAATCATTTCAAATCATGAACAACACGCTATAACTATTGCAGAATAAGGGACTATTCTCTGGGTCTTACATTGAAGATCCACAACAGCACCTAAAAAACTTTTTGTCAATTTATGTCACTCAAAGGTAACTAAATGTGACACCAGAAGTAATCAAATTATTATTGTTTCCGTTCTCAATGACTAGAGAGGCTCAGACTTGGCTTAATTCACTTCGCCTAAACTCCATCACCATTTGAGAGGAATTATTCAAGAAGTTTTTAAACAAATTCTACCCACCCAACAAGACTGCCAAGCAAGTTGATGAAATATTGAGGTTCAGGCAGAAAATAGCAGAAATATTGCAAGAAATGTGGGAGAGGTTCAAAGGGATGCTGGTTAAGTGTCCACATCATGGCATTCTAGATCAAATGTTGGGAAAAAGGTTTGATATGGGATTGGCAAATAGACTTAAGGCAACGTTGACAATTCATAAGATGGAGCATTTTTTAGCGAATCATTCGGAGAGTGTAAAGTCCTACTTTAAAAAATAGCTCAAAACTCTTGGTGGATGGAAAGGGACAATGTTATCACCCCTGTAGTTCACTCAGTAGCTCTGGATCGGAGCAACTCCATAGGCGAGAATATGGCTACTCTGATGACTCAAATGAGTATCCTCAACAAGACGATTAATGAATCGATCCATAAGTAGGTAGGCACCAGGAAGATTGATGAATTGAGCCAGAAGTAGGTACGCATAGCTGATACAAAAATATAAACTATGTGAGAACCTTTGGGGGCCATAGACAAGGTGCTAAGAATTGGGATAGCAGAATCAATAGTATAGACCAGCACAACATCAGTACAATAATAATAATAATCTTGGAGCTATAATGAGACAAGATATCAAGTTGTTCGAATTTAAAGGAATGGTGCAACAACTCATTGAGTCCAGCAGGAAGATGGAAGAAAAAGTCCACCATATGCCATTAAAGGTAGTATCACAAGACTTAGATATTAATGGCATTGAGATTGAATTAGGGCATATATCCATGGCCCTTAACAGTCATCCTCAAGGGACGTTACTTGCAGACACACATGTTAATCCAAAAGAGAATGTCCTGAAGCAGCTGATGGTTGTGAGTCTGAAAAATGATAGAGACTTAGATTTGGAGAAAGAGATTGCTCAAGAAAGCCGACCAACTGAAACACTTGTGCTAGTACCACTTGAGGTAGATAAATCAACTGATTTAACAAAGGTAACAGTATGACAAGAGCAAGATGAACAAAGGAAGGAAAAAGTTGTTGCAAGGAAAATTGAGCAAGTGCAAGAAAAAGTATCTAAAATAGTACTTAAGAAGAAACCGACTCAAGTCATAGGAAATAAGCAACCTCCAACACCCTGCTCACAGAGGTTGGCTAAATATCACAAGGATGAGTAGTACAAAAAATTCATGGAGATGTTGAAGCAGATTCGAGTGAACAATCCTCTAATAGATGCCTTGCGAGAGATCCCAAGTTATGATAAAATGATTAAGGACTTGATGTCGAACAAGTTTGACATTCAAAACCTAGCCACTGTGACATTAAATCAGACTTGTAGTGGTGTGTTGACAAGACCTATAGCTGAGAAGCTATCCGACCCTAGAAGTTTTATAATTCCATGCACTATAGGTAGCTATGCCTTCACAAAAGCATAGTGTGATCTGGGGGGAAGCATAAACTTGATGCCTTTTCCTATCTATAAGAAGTTTGGAATTGGAAGAGCAAGTCTCACATCTATGTTTCTATACCTAGCTGAACGAACAATGAAGAGGCCATCATGTATACCTAATGATGTACTTGTACAGATTTGGAGATTTGTGTTCCCTACAGATTTTGTGATTCTAGAATGCCAGGTTGATGAAGAGATTTCCATAATTTTGGTAAGGCCATTCTTGGCCACATGGAGAGCTCTGATTGATTGTCAAACTGGGGAGCTAAAAATGAGACTGAACAATAAAAAAATAACATTCAATGTACAGAAGTCCATGTCGCGACCCAGTGAGTTTGCTAATTGTTTACTGATTGAAGTAGTAGATATGATAAGGAGGAAGATGAGGAACTTAATACAAAAGACCCTCTAGAAGCTTACCTCATGAATTTAGAATAGGTAGATGGTGAAGACTTGGAGGAATGGGGTTTGTCTCTTGATGGCAAGGGTATTGAAAAAGAGAGCTCAAATTCGAAGCTTTACACTTAGAAGAAAGAAAGACCTGTCCAGCTAAGCCATCAATTGAAGAGACACGACAGTTAGATCTGAAACCATTACCATATCACCTCAGGTATGCTTTCTTAAGACCTAACTCAACTTTACATGTTATTATCTTATATGGTTTGTTAGATGTGCAGGTAGACTAGCTTTTGCAGGTTCAGAAGGAGTGCAAAACTGCAGTTGGTTGGGCCATTTCAATAATAAAGGGTAGCAGCCCAACCATTTTTATACATAAAATTCTACTGGAAGATGGGGACAAACCTTCCAATAAATATAAAGGAAGGTTGAACCTCAATATAAAAGAAATGGTAAAGAAAGAAGTGATCAACTGGTTAGATACAACAATCATTTTCCCTATCTATGACAACAACTGGGCTAGCTTAGCTTAGTGTGTGCCAAAGAAAGGTATAATGATTGTAGTGCAAAACAAGAACAATGAGTTGATCTCAACAATAATAGTCATGGGATGGAAAATATATGGACTATAGAAGGTTAAACAAGGCCACTTGAAAAGACCATTTTCCTCTGTTATTCATGATCAGATGTATCACGACCCAAATATATGGCCCACGATGGGCACTTGACCTCTTACTCAATCGAGTACCAACGTAACGTATCTTTCTCATTACATCAACATGGGTAAATAGGCTAGAAGATCTGTATGAGGTAACAAAAATAAACATGGGGGAACACTCGAAAAAAATGACCCAACCTAATATACTGACTTATACATATGATGTATGGTCATATAAGGCCAAAATAATCACTCGTACACTGAACATAGACCGACAAGTCAACAATATTTGATATACATGACATATGTCTACAAGACTCTAAGAGTACATAAACGTCATAAGACCGGGACAGGGCCCCGACATACCAATCAATACATGTCTAAATCGTATTGACCAAAGAAGTAACTCCGGAGCAAATGGAGTGCACCAACATCTTCCATTAAGCTGATAGCCTACTTCGAGGACTCCCTACCTATCTATCGGGACTTGCGTACATGAAACGTAGCCTCCCTAGACAAAAGGGATGTTAGTACAAATAATGTACCGAGTAAGTAAGGAATGAAAATAACTGAAAGTTAAAACTGAACTGATAATATAATAACCTAATGTAATTAGGAGTCAAAGATAATATGAAGATATGCTTACCTGCTAATACTAACTTAACTCTCTAATTATAGTAAGTAAAATAATTGTCCGTCCTTATAAGTCTTGGTATATGTAACTGCATGTCGTAGTAGGCTCGCTCATAGGTGTTTGGCCATACTAGGCTCTATATCTCGGCCAACTGGGATCGCTCATAAGCGTTTGGCCACAGTAGGCTCGGTATATAACTTACCATCTGATAAGAGGTTGCCCAATAGGGGCCTGCCTACCGATTATAGCTCGATGATGGTGAAAATATTATATATATATATATATATATATATATATACACACACACACACACACACACACCCTCTATTCTCTTGACTAGAAGAAGAAAATACTCAATTAAATATAAAGTCGCGATAAGGGAGAATACTGTAAGTTATGAGACTAGGATAATGTATATAAATTTTGGAGTATGAACTTCTCTTTATGCCTCGTTATCAAACACATGTAATCACGAGATCATGCCAAAATGAAGGAAAGGTTTTGCCTTAACATACCTTAGTTGATTCTCTTAAAAATCCCTCTAACACACGTCAATTGCAACAAAACACATAACGACGGATCGAAGTAGGAAAAATCTGCGATATTTTTGAGAAAGATTATACCGTACTTTCATAGAATTCCATCTCATCCATAATCGGATCATGTTTGATATTTGCTGAAGCTCATCCGTCACTTAGTAATTATTACCATCTTCAACTTGAGATTTTAGAGAAGCCTTTTGCTGTGCTAATCACGTTACCATTGAAAATTTGTATCAATCTCTTTTAAATGAATCAGAGATCTTATACCTCAGTGGGTGAGGGGCCCACTAAGGTGAAAACTAAGCCTTCAAAATGACACCTTATCAAGTGACTTTAGGAGTCATCAATTGGCAAAGTTGGCTGCCACGATTGAGGGGAAGGGTCCATTCTTATCCAATAATGTCTTAATTAATTACCAAGTTTCTTAATTTAACTTGGTAATTCCCCACTAATCCAATAATTAATTAATTATTCACATAATTAAGAATTATCTCAAATTACTTAAAATACTACTCATTTTTAACACCCCTTATATACCTTACTATCATAGTCATGTGGTACCTTGTATGGTACTAGTCCATGAATACGGGGTATTATAGCTTGGACCGCATTTTATCCCCAAATTACCAAACTTTGACAGAACTCATTTTCTTTGATTCTCTTATCCTCTCATCTTCACGAATTAACTTATCACTTGTTTGAAATAGAGTAATACTTATAATCCCAAAATAAATCTCATTCCCGAACTTACGTTGATTACATTACGAAGAAGCTTTAATATACAAAAAGGCAGAATGTAATATCTCATTTCCGAGCTTACATCAATTTACTTATGGTGTACTTTTACGTACAAAATCCCCCTCCTCCCATCGAACATTTGTCCTCGAATGTTGACTGGTTCACTTATCATTATCATAACCTATAGCTCTTGCGAATGTTTTAGTACTCTCCTTGCCGTCTATGCATTTATTCTGTAAATAAATAAAAAGTCCAAGCATTCCCACATTTAGGCCCCTTTCTCACACCATGACTTGTGGTCGGGATTCTTCCAATCTCATAGCTATGCTACCTCTATCATGCAGCCAGTACGACTTTGACCTTGTATGCGCACGCCTATGCGAATTTTCTCTCCTCTTTCTTCCAGTTTTTAGCCAATCTCCAGGCCTCACCTTGTGAACATATACAGAACTTGACAAGATGTCCCTCTTGGCATGTATAACTGCACTGAATTTTTTTGCTCGGTACTTTGTTGAACTTATGAATATTGCTATATCTCATTTTAAAGGCTCGGTTATCCATCTGCAGGACTTTACTGCATCAAGAAAGGTTATAGTATACCATAACTTTTACTTTGATTTATCGTTACTGAGGTCTCCAATGAAACTCCAAGTTACTCTCGTTGCTTATCCTATATGTATAAATCTAAGTTCTTTAATGATTCTTCATAACTGTTCATCTTTACCTTACTTACCTTAAAATCTTGCATCGTATCTTCTGTCTCTTTCATGAGCTCCCTTCCACATAGTTATAATTCGTGTCCATAACTTGAAGCTCTATTATAATACTTGCACCTCTGGTGCATACACAATCCGGTGAGAGCTTCGTACTAACTTCTTATGAGTCTGGTACTTTTCTAACTGGCTTTATCATAAGGCAGTTATAGAATATGGTTATCGTACTATCTCTCTTGTACCTCTGATATTAAGAGTGATTTTGCAATGCTCTCATGGTTGTCGTACTATCTCTCTTGTACCTCTGATATTAAGAGTGATTTTGCAATGTTCTCAATCACGATTTCTATAATTATTTGGGTCCAATAATCAGACTCCTTATTTACTTCATTGATGTAAGTCTTTAGTTTCCTCCATCTTATTATCAGCCTTTATATAGACTTAAGCTATCTCCCGATCTGCGGCTTGTGATATTAGTTATTACTTTTAGCCTTTCATAGGTGCTATGGAATATCCATGATATAATCTTTTAACAATTCAATCATTTGTCTATGACCTGGGCTCAATTCTTTCTTTTAACTTGTACCACAATCTTGTACGGCTATATATGTTGCATGTATAAAACTCTGAACTCTTAAGTGCATTCATAACATAACTAACTTTGGATCATGAATCGAATAATTATTTTCATTCCATCTCAGCTTTCTTCAAATGTGGGCAATTACTTTTCCTGGCCTTTCTGCCCCCCTAGCTTATCTTAGTGTCCACACACATTGGAATTCCATACAACTCATATGATCTTGAACATCACTTCTGATTTAACTTTTCGTTCATTAGCCACGGTAGGTGTCATTTTCTTGTGGGGTGCATACAATGTTGTTGTGAGACTATTGTTGTAAGACCATTTCCTTCTTAGGTTACTAAGCTTAGGTTGAAGCCTTCTTCCTTACTTCCTCAGCTAGTCTTTCATTGTAACATTTAGGGAGGATCCTCTGACTCTTGTAAAATTGCGAGCTTATTACACTGAATACTTGATAGAATTTTTGATGTCCTTCCTCGCCTATAATTATCTGTAGTTTACGCTCATGTTGTTGTAGGGTTTCTTCTGATCTTGATATTTTCATTCTCTTTTATTTTAGTAACACTCGGATGGTACCTTTAACTATCCCAACTCCTATCTGAATATTTCTTAAGGATCACGATGTCATATCTACGAGACTGAATTCACTATGTTGGGGTTCACTATGTTTATCTTGCACGATCTATTGATTTGTGTGTATCTTATTTTCTATCCATAACTAGGCTCTTTCTAAATCAACTACTAACTATTCGTTAGCCCATTCTTACATCAATATTCCGCGTAATCTTTCTTGGGTTATTTTCTTTGTCTTAACTTACATCTCGCACTGGCTCATTATCTATCAGTAATATCTCGGGTAGGAATCCTTACTTCCTCTTCTTGACGTCGTGTTTACATAATATTCTGGGATCGTAGCATATATATAGGATTTGAATAAGTGCAATCTCATTCCTTTCTTATTTTTTAACCACATTCCTCCTTTACCATTCCATAATTACTAGAACTACTTAACTCTAACTTAATACCACATCACTCCATATTCACCCCTTTAGGGGAGTACTAATATTTAGTTCTATGATGATATACGTATAAATATTTTACCTCTTCATTTTTGGCGTCACTCGCCTTGCGGTAATTGTTCTGTACCAAGGATAACAAATTCCTTACTCACAAGGGAGAAACCTAGTGTAACTAGCACATACAGTCCCTTAAGCTTAACTTTTCTTACATGGCTTGCTTCAAGGAAGCTTCTTCTTGAATGACCATTTTCTGAATTTCTTATGAATCTTATTCTATTGTCCATTCTATTATCGCAAGAATGAAATCTGAAAATTCTCATGATGCTGACTATTATCCAATCGCTTAGTCCTTAATTCACGTTTAGTTTATTTTGTTAACCAACCCTTCTTCTGGGGTTTAACTTTTCCTTCTGGTAGTTGCGCTGGAGTTACGAACTTATTTCTCAAAATGAGGATATGAATTTATGGCCTATACTCCTTTTTCTCAAGGCTTGTCACCTCTCGTCTTTCCTTCACTTGACTATAGACTTTGTAATACTGTCAGATTTTTTGATCTACCGTTGTCATTCATGTACCACATTTTACTCATAATGCTTCATTAACTCTCTTCTTATTTTTCTACTAACATTTCTGTCTACCACTTTATTCTGAAATTTTCAACAAGATATTCTTTTGCTTTTAACTCCCCTTTGCTCCATCTACTGGCTCTTCGGATTGCCTAACATTTTCTCTCTACTAAGGACGAGAGCCAAAGTAAGATAATATTTATTCCTTCCAGGCTTCCAGTGCTTATTTTTGTAGTACTCATATCTAGTTATACTATTTTAGAGTGCACCATCTGGGTGTATTACAAGGAGATCTATTAACATATTTGCAATATCCTTCGAAAATATCAACTAACGCAAATAATCCATCTACCATTTTGGGTTACTCTAACCCAGCCAGATCCTGATATTCATCCTTCTATTAAACCATATTTGTTAGATCCCATATGCCATTACTTAGATCGGTGTGGCCAATTGTACATACCTCTGTTACTGTTGAAGGGAATTCATAATGCTTATATCTCTCTTCCTGAATGGTAAATAATGATAATCTTTACTAAATGGGTACCTCGTACCCTTCTTCTTCGTGCTTCTTTTACTTGTTGAAACTTTTATCTATCTTCTGAATCTCTCATTGCCTTTCACCATAGGGGTGGATAGATATTATTGTCTCAAGGCTCCTTATCAAAAGGCTTACACGTCTTGGTACACACATGATCTACTGAAGACCTTATATTTATTCATCATAAGCATCATCAAAAATCGAGTTCCTCTTACTCAACTCTTCCATAGCCACATTCAATCTCTTACCAACTATTTTTTCGGATGTAGGTATCGTCTTATTACGAATAAAAGTTAGGAGTTTAAATTCTTATAAGTGAGCTCTACCACACGATCTAGAGTAAGAAGAAAGAGTAACAATCCTAACTGCCATGTAGCCTCCTACTTATGAGTGTGGTGCACAACACACCCATAAACAAGACACTAGTAGACACGGCTTGTAGACTTTCTAGGACAGAACTGCTCTGATCCAAATTTTATCAGACCCAAACCGATGGGCCGTGATGGACACTCGCGTCTTACTCAATCAAGTACCAGCGTAACATATCATTCTCACTGCATCAATATGGATGAATGGTTTAGAAGGGCCATATGAGGTAACAAGAATAAAACATGAGGGAACACTCGACATAAAATGACCTAACCAGATATACTGACTTATACATATGACGTACGGTCCTATAAGGACTAAATAATCACTCGTACATTGAGCATAGGCTAACAAGGCCATACAATATTTCATATAAATGACATATGTCTACAAGACTCTAAGAGTACATAAATATCATAAGGCCGAGACAGGGCCCCGACATACCAATCAATATATGTCTAAATTATATTGACCAAACAAGCAATTTCGGAGCAAATGGAGTGGACCAACATCTTCCGCTAAGCTGATAGTCTACTTGGAGGACTCTTAACCTATCTATCAGGACTGCAGGCATGAAACACAGCCTCCCCAGGCAAAAGGGATGTCGGTACAAATAATGTACCGAGTATGTAAAGAATGAAAATAACTTAAAGCTGAAACTGAACTAATAATACAATAACTGAAAGTAACTGGGAGTCAAAGATAATCAGAAGATATTCTTACCTGCTGATAATATTACACCCCGCAATATTACATCGATATTATGTCCTGCAGTATTATATTACGATGATGTTACGTCTTGCATTATATATTACGATGATGTTACGCCTTGCAGTATTTGATTACGATGATATTACGCTTTGCAGTTTTAAATTACAACGATGTTGCACCTTGTAGTATTGTGCGTTGAATTTGCCGTAAGGTAATTCCCATCAATCCAAGGAAAAGATTATTTGGAGATTATAAGGATTGTACTATTTCAACAAGTGATGGGTAAATTGGTGAAGGTGAGAGGGGAAGCAAGTCAAAGAAAATAAATTTTCGTCCAAGTTTGGTATGATAGGATAAAATACGGACCAAACGTTAATACGCAATATTTATGGACTAGTGTCATATAAGGTGCTATATGACCATGAAATTAAAGTGTATAAGGTATGTTAAAAGTGGGTGGTATTTTAAGTGATTTAAGATAATTTTTAATTACATGAGTGATTGGTTAATTATTGATTAATAGGAAATTAATAAGTTAATCAAGTGATTAGTGAATAATTAATTCAAATATTTGGATAAATGTTACATCTCCAAACGTGGCAGCCCTTTAAAGACAACCTAATGACTAATTAAATAAGGTGGAGATGTGTCACAATTTGACCAAGAAGAGTGACACCAATCTTGAAATGTGGGCCCCACCTAAATATTAAAGATAATAGTCATAATCAAACAATATTATCTAGTCTCTTAAGCGAAATTTCAACAAAACTATTCATTTCTTGTAACGTCATTTCCATTCTCTTAAGAAGAGTTTTGAGTAAGCCTTCTATCCCATAACGTATATTCTAAATCTCTTGAGAAAGAGTTTCAACAAAAGATGATTTTGTAATAGCAACTTTGTTGCTTTGAGCATTTCATGCGGATTGTTCCCTCTTTCGATCTCGTAGTTATATGTGTCGTCGCAATTAACGTGTATTAGAGATATTGTCAAGAGAATCGACTCAAGTATGTTAAGTGTATCACTTCTTTCTTTTCGACATGGTGTATATAATACAGAGAAAATGCATAACTTCCATAAATGACTCTATTCATATAAATATTAGAGGTGCCTATTTTCTTGAATTTCCATGTGTTCTATTATTTTATCCTCTGTTCATGAGTTTCAAAAAAATACGTAAGTTAAAAAAGTTTACTTCTTTGATATTACTCAAAGACATAATGGTCTTAAGGTATTCCGAAAGTTTTTATTAACGTACTTCTCACACATTTCATTCATGTATATTGACTCATGACTAGATGGCGTTATATACGCATATATATATATATATGTATATTATATGTATATGGGATATGGGATAAGGTTACGGTGTTATATATGTACCACTACCTGATCAGCTGGTATACGTTTATGATTTTAGCCACAGTGGCCGAGATTATATGATGGGATGCCCTCAAAGGCTTGATGATGTTATGAACACATGTACATATGCACGAAATGACATTCATGCGCATATGCATGACACTACAATTATTTCATGATTTACAGAGTTATCCAGACTTACAGGTTGAGTCATTTACTCTATATTTCTTCCATATCTTTTATGTAATTATTAATGTGCCTTACATACTCAGTACATTATTCATATTGACGTCTTTTTTTCTAGGGACACTGCGTTTTGTGCTCGCAGGTCCCGATAGACAGGTCGAGAGTCCTTCAAGTAGGCTATCAGCTCAGTGGAAGATGTTGGTGTGCTCCATTTGCAACGGAGTTTCTTGTTTGGTAGTATGATTTAGACACATATTGTTTGGTACGGCGGGGGCCTGTCTCGATTTTTATATTAAGTATGTACTCTTAGAGGCTTGTAGACAGATGTCATGCATACATATGCTTGTATGTCCTTGTCGGCCTATGTTTTGAATTGACAAATAATCATATTGGTCGTATAGGCCCGTATATCCCATGTATGAGTTTTTATATCATGTTGAGTCATCCTATATTGAGTATTCCGCTGTTTTTATTCTAGTTAGCCCATGATGGCCCGTTTGGCCCATTTTCCAGTGAAAGTACAATAAGAAAGATATGTTATATTGGTACTCAACTAAGTAAGGTATCGAGTGCTTGTTGTGGCTCATAGGTTTGGGTCATGAAAAAGGTGGTATCAGAGCAGTTCTGTCCTAGGGAGTCTACAAGTCGTGTCTAGTAGAGTCTTGTTTATGGGTGTATCGTGCACCACAGTTATAAGAAGGAGGCTACAGGGTATTTTGGACTCTCACTCTTTCTTATTACTCTAGATCGTGTGGTAGAGCTCATTTATAAGAATTCAAACTCCTAGCTTTTATTTTATCTGTAATATGACGATACCTCCAATTTTTAACAGATTGAATGTGGCTGTGGAAGAGTTGAGTTAGAGGAACTCGCATTTGCATCATGCTTATGATAAATAAATGTGACGCCTTTAATAGAACATGTGTGTACTAAGACGTGTAAGCTTCTTGATAAGGAGCCTTGAGAAAAGAATATATATCCACTCGTATCGTAAAAGGAATAAGAGAATCAGAAGATGGACAAAAGTTTTAGCAAGTAAAAGAAGTAAGGTGAAGAAGGGTACGAGGTACCCAGTTAATGAAGATTAACAATATTTACAATTCAAGCAGAGGAATATAAGCAATCCAAGTTACTTTCAACAGTAACGGAGATATATACAATTAGCTACACCCATCTCAATTATGCCCTTTGGGAGCTATCAGATATTGCTTAAGAGAAGGTCGGGATAACAGGATATGATTAGGGTTAGAGTAACCCAAAATGATGGGTTGATTGTTAGTAGTAGTTGATATTTCCGAAGGATAGTGCAAGTGTGGTAATGGATCTCCTTGTGAGACACATAGATGCTGCACCCTAAAATATTACAACTAGATATAAGCACTGGAAACCTTGAAAGAATAAATATTACCTTAGCATGGATCCCGTCCCCAGTAAAGAAAGAATGTTAAGCAATTCGAAGAGCTAAGGGATGGAACAAGGGGAGCCAAAAGCAAAAGAATGTTTTGTTTGAGTTTTCTAAGTAAAGCAATAGACATAAATGATTAGTGGGAAATAAGAAGAGAGTTAATGAAGCATTATGAGTAAGATAATACATGGATGATAATGGTAGGTTAAAAAATGATGAAAGTATTACAGAGTCTACAGTCAAGTGAAGGAAAAGATGAAAGATGACAGGCCCCGTGTAGTCTTTGGTATGGATACCGAATTAGAAGTGAACATAAAGGCCTTGTAGGAGGATGACAATTTTGGATAGGATGTATAGTAAGTCAAAGGGATTTAGGTCATGCTAGAGACATAAACAGTCATGGACAATGAAATTATGAGATTGTACCCGGTAAAAATTAGAAGACTTGATTTTCGCTATAAAGACAGTTCGGGAAGCCTCCCTCAATACCCCGAGGGTGGTAGGCTGTGATCGAGTTCTCGATCTCTTGACTCATCGAGTCCGAATCAAAAGAAGCGGGGTTCGAGGTCAGGGATAAGGGAAGATGACTCCAAAGCGCATACATACACCCGACAGGGCCGGTCTATCCGTAACCTACTAAAATGACCCGCGATAGGCCGTCCCATCTTTCTACTTTTGTAAACATTATATGCATATTTTATTAATTCCCCTCACCTATATAAGAGGGACTCGCCCCATCTTGTAAATAGATTGTTGCTCCACTTCTCCAATAAGTAATAATATCTCTCTCTATCTCTTTCTTCTAAAGATAACTGTGTTCTTCGACCCCGAGGTCGCCCTAGCATCTTATTGTTCTTCATTCATTCTTCGCCATTTAGCTAAAGATTGATGGTATAAAGCCTTGTACGCGTATACATATCTGTTATCCCTTTACCGATTATCCTCGATATGGTTATCTTTGATAGGCCCGAAGTAGGCTCGAGGCCCGGCCCCAAGGTACCTACTGGCTTGTCCTAAGCCCGGGAACATCCCTTACTGGTTCAATTATCATTTTGGTTAGCTCGATCTTTATTATTTTACTCCACATTTAACATTAATCACCCTTTCAAACTAGCTCGGGAATATATCACGTATTTTTAGAATCCCATCAACAAATTTAATTGTTGTTACCATTTTCATGCTAAATAGTTTGGCATCCACCGTGGGGCTAAAAATAATAGTGATTATTTCCTTGCTAGTTTCGTCACTTAAACGCACAATATCTCTCACACTTTTTCTTGCCCAAGATCTTTCGATTTCAGGATAATGGTCAGCTTGATATAGGAAATCGAGGACGATAACTCCACAAATCGCGAGAAAAATAATGTGGCCACCCTAACGGCTGGCGCAACACCGCAAGACCCCGATAACGCATCTAGATCGGTCCAAGTGAATATGGATTCATGCGATGCGCAGTGGGGTAACGAATTCTTGCACTCCGATGACGGCATGCAACATGCTAATCGATAGCAAACCCGAAATATCCTAACCCCGATGGATCTGGAAGTTGATCTTCGTGTTATTTTTTAAATGTTGCAGGAACAACGTTCGGCTATCTCTCAGATACAGAGCTGCCCGGAGACTCTTGGCGCGATAGCACCCAAAATATATACTCACTTAGAGCTAATATCCAAGATATCGGGCCACGACAACCAGCGACCTATCCTACAACGGTAAGGATGCTAGAGAACATCATCGAAAGGGTCAACTCACGCTCGCGGAGATTCTTACAACAGCCATCTCACGGAAATACGATCCCAGGACTCAGTTCGCGAAAGTTAGAAACAACAAAATCCCCTGTGGAAGATAGGACCCCCAGTCCTCACAGGTGCATCTCCACTCACGCACGCCCGTTCAGGAACGGTGACCCCCAAAATGGAGAATTCGGGCCTGTCCCGATGAAGAGATTTGAAGAAATTCCCCCAAAAGAAATCACATCGCAACATCATTGTTCGACATCCAACTTCGGGGTCCCGCTTACCATACTGTCACGATCCGTGGAAGCACACGCCAACGCCATTGAAATAATACCAGAAGAGCTCAACGCACCGAAGTCCGGGAGGGGAAGAAGAAATAAAATATTACGGGGAGCCGCGCCCTGCTATCTAACAAGACAAATGAGACCATTCCCGATCCAAAGTAGTAGGGTGGCACGGGCCTTCGCCCAAAACCCAAACAAAATATACCCGGCATCTCCGGAGTAATTCGAGTGAAGCTTAGTTGAATATCCGATCGAGGCTTGGTCATATACCAGCAATCGACACCGAACCCAAGTCACAGTCACGGGTAACCCTCGAGATATCTCCACTAAATCGGCATATCCAGGCAGATCCCCGAAAGAGAAGCCAGTACTGAACAGATGGAGTTGTCGTCCACATAGCGCGAACGAGAGAAACGATCCGAGGCACAGCGCTTCTCGCAACAACAAGGTGGTGGCCCAAAGACCGTACCTTCGAGGAACCCCCAATGATACTAGATTCAATGAAATGCAATCGGAAAAGATACCTCGCTCGATAAAGTTTGATTTCAACGTTGCAGTTCCTAACGTAGTGGTCACCATAATTAAAGTTGGGAACTCCGGGTGGCGCGGGCCTTTTCGACCAAAATCCCTCCAAAGAAATCGTGGCCTACCACGAGAGTCACAAAATGTTTGGAGTTACAAACCCAAGAGAGCAGGGACTATGCCATCCAACAGAGGTGACCACAAAACATCGCCAAACAAGCGAATCCGGATCCAACTCAACAGACAAGGGGAAATCAAACAAAGTAAAGCCGGCAAAGTTGTGTCATATTGTCGGAACCATTAAAGGATGACGGAACCCTACTAAGATCCGTAGAACATAGAATACAAGTTCCCGTCGCCAGAAAAGAACGATCTCGGGGAGTACTTTCTGAGGACATCCTCCCACTCGAGAAAAAAGGGCGCTGAGGCTTCACATCAGCATTGCATTAACATATTGGTAATCCCTTTTTTTGTTCGAGCTAATTTTCAAATAAAACATATATTAATAACTACAGGTATATCGGTCAAAGTTGTGATGACAATGTCTGGCCAAAGCCAATAGGACTACCGCAACATCCAAATTGCTCCCCCTGCATGACCCACCTGAGCTCGGGCTAACACGTCGGGTGACGAAGGATGCAGATGCCTTGTACAAACAATGGCGAATACGTCGCCCGGGATGCGACCCGACCCTACTCCTCTATGGGTATGAAACTCCATGACAGACGCAGAGCCAAAGCATCTGGCTACAAGAAACAGAAGGAGATTCCTCGCCTTACGCCCGTGACTGGCGTCACCCTCGAACGAGGTTAGAGGGTAAGAAAACTCGCGTCTTTGGCCCGGCTTGGTCGGACAAGGAATACGACTGTCGAGGGGCATATTCCCAGGAATGCAACATCCTTTTTCATTTCCATTTTTCCTTTTCTTTTTGCTAATCTGTACGCAGGCAGACAGTCGGGGCATTCAGTGGTTCTGGATCCCGTTCGAGGACTTGCGGTCGCCATATGGCCGCCCTGCATTCTTCCCACGATTAGGTTTTGCATCAGGAAGAAGGTTCCGCCAACAAGATTATTAATAGGACTGCACCCAACAAGTCTACAATCTCTCTCTATTTTTCCAAATGTGGGACCATACAGGCACGTCAGAAGATCAACATGTATTTTACAACTTATATTTTCTCCAAGCAATAAAGAGTAGTTTCCAAGAATCCGACGCCTCGAAGAAAAATATTTTGACTTATCCTCAGTAAAAAACCTCTACATTAAATACGTCACGAAATGCTCGGAGACTCATTCAATTTGGAATCCTCGCGATCCCAGGGTCGAGGTTTCGGGCTCACAAAGCCCTTGTGATATGGCCCCAAGACTATCGAAAGGCGCTATTTAGGCATAAAAATGATCTGATATATTCGGAGACTCACCATGAACAATTCGACAACTTGCACGACCTCAGGGTTGGAACTACAGGCTCACCAAGGCCCCGGAAAATAGCTATAAAATCACGAGAAGCTGTCTTCAAGCAAACTCGATGACTCGGAGGTTGTAGCCAATCGCCACGCACTGGAAAATCCAAAATTGTAATACCTTAATGAGAAGCCTCGACAAAACCAGATCCATTTTCCACAAACTGTAAGACCTCAATAGGCATGATAAACTGTAAGACCTCAATAGGCATGATAAACTATGAGACCTCAACAGGCATGATAAACTGTAAGACCTCAACAGGTATGAAAAATCCCACAGTTTAGGCTACATATCGCATTTGTAAGAATCCCTAAAGTGCATACCCTCGGTATGGACGCCCAAAACTACTTCTCGGTATCAAAAATGGCCCCGACCAAATGCACAGGACTACGATCGGAATGGCTGATACAACCCAAAAAATGTGACTCGAGGACGCCCAACTATTGCTAAAAAATCCTTCGAATCTACTTCGGAAAGAACCGATTAAAACACAAGCTTTCCTCAAACAGGCAAAAAATGAGTCACAACCATGTCGGCTCCAAAAAAGTGTCGATCTACTCAAACTATGGGCTATGGACCTTCCAAGGTGCTCAAAACATCGTCGATTATGACTTATAATTGAGGTTCTTTTAGAACCGATGATGGGTCTGGCAAAATAATCAATAAGACCTTAATGAGAGGAAAACAAAGCTTACAAAAGCCTCTGGGCCACACATCAAACAGCGTAAGTGGCATTATCGCCGGCTAAGCAAAGGCTTTACACCAAAAGGTCTCTACGACCATCGAATTGAAAATTAACAACTTGAGGATTACAGCGAGCTCGAATCGTAACCCAATTCGGAGACCGGATCCAAAATAGTTAAACTAAGAAAAGCCTACGGGCCTCATATCAAAAGGTCTCTACGACCAAATAGGGTAAGTGCCACTGTAGCCAGCTAAGAAAGCCTCCGGGCCCTATATCGAAAGGTCTCTACGACCAAATAGCGTAAGTGCCATTATCGCCAACTAAGTAAGCCTCAGGGCCCTATATCAAAAGGTCTCTAAAGCCAAACAACATTAGTGCCATTGTCGCCAAATAAGCATGCCTCCAGGCCTTATACTAAAAAGTCTCGATGACCAAACAACAAAAAGGCCACCACCACCAGTCGAAAGCTTAAAATAAGATTCAAAGGTCAATTACAGCTCGAATCGCAATGTGACTCGGAGACTAGATCCAGAAGATCGTCAAATGCACAAGGGCGGGAAGAAAAAGGCACTATCACCAACCAGAACCTCCAAAATGGTCAAGGGCTAACTGCAGCTCGAGTCACGACATGAAGACCCTTATCTCCTAGCTCGGAGACTAGCTACAAGAAAATTGCCAAACACCCAAAGGCAGAGAATGAAAATCATCATCGCCAGCACAAACAGGTGCGAAGGTAAAATAAGCCCGAGTTAGGATCCCAACTCGGAGACTGAACCTGAGGGAAATTCAATCACCATATGCCTAAAATCACTGCCCCGACGATGCTATCAACAGTCGCGGCAAATCTCCAAGCCACGCGCCCGCAAGAATGCTTTGGTCCAGGAGCACATAGGGTCACCACCCGCAACCCATAAACACGGGAAAAAGCTGGAAGGCCAATAAGAGTTTGAGCCGTTGCACGACTCAGGGACCGATC
This sequence comes from Nicotiana glauca, assembly GCA_026770625.1. Lineage (NCBI taxonomy): Eukaryota > Viridiplantae > Streptophyta > Magnoliopsida > Solanales > Solanaceae > Nicotiana > Nicotiana glauca. Next base: position 29,428 of record MU698281.1, read on the forward strand.
CCACTAACCAATATACACGATAAAGAACAACGACAGAAAAAAGGTACAAAAGGATAACACTCTAAAATTCTCCTTACGTTACATACGGTAAAAACATTCTCCATCTGCAGGCACGCTCTGTGCACACCGTAGACCAAGATACAAAATAGTAAGAACTATATTTTGAGCTAAGAGCCTACAACCTGTCAAGATCGCCCTCTGCAACACCCACGAGGAGTGACCGAGCATCAGGCTCGTCCGCCCTTACTCGGGCCAATTCCTCCAAGAGGATAAAGCCTCTCGCTCCAACTTACTCGAACAATTCTCTCCGAGATCGGCTGCGAACATATTCCTCGATCCTCTTCTTACGATCAAGGGCTTGCCTCAACTTGGATTGGGCAACAGCAGTCTCCTTTATACAAATCGCCATCTCATGATCCTGCCTAGTTCGGCTCAGCGTCACTTCCACCTGGGAGTCAACTATCTCGTTCCTGACCTTCGAAAGTTCAAACTCAAATTTCTCGATCATATCCACTTGAACCTTTGTGTATCGAGATAAGTTGAGCTGGGCCTCGAAGGTAGGAATCTTGGCTGAAGCACTCACCTTCTCCAAAGCTAGAGCTAGTACATGGCCCTTTAGTTCCTCGCAGGCTGCCCTGGTACGGTTTACCTCACCCTTGAGGTGCTCCACGGCCTCTGTCTTTTTCTGCAGCTAACAAGACAAGAAGAAGTTAGCCTTGAAAATTAAAGGGAAGAAAAGAACGCACTACGGGAAGTTGCCTGCTCCACCAAATAGCTCTCATTGTTCGAGTCCCGATATGCCTCACATCGCTAATGCAGTAGTACTGCAGCTCAATTTCTTTCTCCTCGCAAAGAAGCCTAAGGGATTCTCCCTCATCCCGAGCCCTCTTGAATTTTGCCTTTTGATGAAGCAACTCGGACTTGAGCACACCACAGGCCTACGCGGGAAATATTCGATGAGGGGAGAAAGACGCAGGGTATGAGAGAATTATGGGCGAACTCACCGCAAAATGAAGATGAAACGTTTTCTCCAAATCGGAGCATACCTGATAAAACCGCTCCTGCAACCCCTGGAGAACCGGCTCTGGGCACAACATTCATAGTCGAGGGAGCCGCTCGTTGAGAAATAGTCAACCCGGGGACAACCGACTCGGGTGACGTCCCGCCCTTAGAAATACGAGCTTAACTAGCGTCACTAGAAGCTCCTTCGCATGATGGGTCCCAGAGCCTTTTGCTGCTACCGCCTCTCGGCTCAAAGGCCGACAACTCCAACCCATATCTGGGGAAGCACTGCCTCACCTCGAGAAACCGCCCGATAACTAAAAAACAACACATCTAGCGCAGATAAGATGAAAAAATGCCGCCTCGGGAACACATCGACATAAAAGAAAAGCTACATATGCACATACCTTGATGATCCGCTCCCCACCTGATGTGAGACATAGCTCGCCACCTACGTTTATCGTAAGATGAATGGGTCACCAGCCTCCGAACCCAGCCGGGCAGATCGTGAACTTGGCCCGGCGCCCACGAAGTTGATGCAACGAAAGGAATGATATTGATTACTTGGCTGATTTTTGCTATTAACAAAAACAGAAGGAATGACAAAGCGCCGCACTTACATGTGTAATTCCACCCTTTGAGGAATGGTAGGAACTCTATAGGGATAACATCGGTCGTCCTAACTCAGACAAACCAACTGGCCCACCCTCGATCTCTACCTTCATCATCATCAACAACGAAGGGCGTGGGCAAGCGATCCTTCAAGGTCAGCAGTCCTCGATGGTGGAAAGGTCGATACAGCCTGATGAGATAATCAAGCGTGAACTCATGTTCGTCCTTCTCCGCAAAAAATCTCATCGTCAGCACCGTCCTCTAAAAAGACAGATGAATTTGCGCCAAGGTAACCCAATACTTCAAGCAAAACTCGAGCATGACCTTATCAAGAGGGCCAAATGCAAAAGGGTATAAGTACACGCTCAAAAACCCATAGGCAGAGTCCGCGATGCCTTTATGAGTGGAAAGCACCCACAGTGTCATCCCTTCACACCACCCAAAATATCGTCTCATCGTCTATATACATTCCTCTCTCATTAAGGACGTCGTCTCCAGAGCGAAGCCCTTCGACTATCCAACACCGGGAATGGCATTCCCGGCCTTTTGTCTTAGCAGGTCCGAATTGGTCTGCATAGCTGAAGAAGAACTAACAAGATAAAGCAAAGAAACGCAGACACTTTTCACGCTTTAGAAGATAGGGAGCCTTATGTCGAGACGAAGGAACAGCTGCCCAAAAATAGTAAAGTCTTAATAAGAGGCCGAAGCTACACCTCTTATATTCAAAGGATAATGGCAAGTCATCTGCTAGATGTAAGCCCCAGGAAGCCAATGGCCTCGATACGGATCGATGGGTCAATAACCGACCCAAGAAACATCCTCCAACGGACAACCAAGCTCGAGGATTCACATGAAACATCTCCATGCTCCGGACAGCGTTTTCACATTTGGAACCTCCATCCGCCAAGAAGCAGGGGAGCTCCATGGCACCAATACCATACATGAGGCGCACGCCCGGGATCGCGACTCCTTCTCCGAAGGGGCATACCCTAGAAGTTCCAATCTCCAAAACTCGACGAGGCACCGAGGAAGCGCCCCGCACATAGGCAAACGCCTCGAGCGGGAGCCAACCCTGCACTCTTTTAAAAGAGTTTTCCACATCAAAATCAGCAGGACCCATCAAGGCGTCCAAAGATGACCTTCGTCCGGGGTATCGTTCCCAAAGGGCCCAAAATTTGATGCAAGATCTCCAAACAAACCAGCAGGCCTCGATAGCTCGAGCCTATCCGGTCGGTCCCATATCAATCCAAATAAATGACAGAAAAGAAAGCAGGGAAGAGCCTCACCAATCAGTTGGGGAGCAAAACAAGCTACAACGGCCTACAAGTGGTAGTGAAATCAAACAAGCGACAGAAGAAAATCAGAAATCCATCTCATACTGTCAAAAAGAGACCATCTACGTCCAGACCAATAAGATCTCCGGGGTACCCGAAGATGGCCTATATACGGAGCGATTCCCTGGGAGGCCCCAGAATTCAATGCACGATCTTTGAATAACTCGGGAGACCCTTGCTAGCACCAGCCCATCAGATCGACCACAGGTTTTCCCAAGGGACAACAATGGGATCGGAACGAGCCCATATCAATCGACGAAAAATCAAGGCGAATGCTCACATCCAAAAGTGATATCAGCAGTCAGCAACACAAAGAAATGCATTTGAAGAGCCTCGATGGGCATGAAAGCATAAGGAAATAGAACAAATTTGAAAGCAGAGGTCAACAAAGTTCATTTCTCATTTATGAAGTTTACAATTACAAGAACCCCTGAGGGTTACAGCGCTCGATTACAAAGCCCTGGATGGACATCACATACAAAATACAAGAGCCTACAAAGGGTTCCCCAACACGGGTACGACAAAAGAAAATACATGAGGAAAGGGCCTCAAACTTACTCTACCCTCAAAGGAAGCATCTCCATGATCGTCCCTGGAAGCCCTATCTCAGCTGTCCACTTTGACACTATCGAGGAAGAGCAATCGGGGAGAAGGAAAGGATGACGAAGCACTACATCTCCCCAAAGCTTGAGGGCCCTCCTTGGCCAAGGAAGCTTCGGAGAGGGAGCGGGCCGAATAATCCCCAGTCCTGCTTGCACGGCTACTTCAAATACACTTTTTAAGCAGTGAGTCGTGCAAGCTCATGGTTCAGGATGGAGTTCCACATCGAGCCGGGGTATGAAGGTGAGCAGCGGTGGATATTTCGAGCCCCCTTTTGAACAGCGGTGCATAATCCAAAGAATCATCTACGCTAAGGTGGAACTAACTCTCCGTCCATCGCCATCTCGAGCCGACGGTAGCAGCAGCGGCCAACGTACATGTATACTTTCGATGAAGAAAGACCCCGACAGAAGGCCTCGACATGGCCCGGAGGATCCCCTCCAAACATCTTTGAGATAGAATGTTCCCCTCTTGATAATAAAAGACAGAGGAAGACGGTGTGAAGGAAAAAACAAGACACACTAGCAGAAATTTTGGGATGAAATATGCAATACCACATGATGCCCTCATTTATAGGGGGAAACAGCACGGTCATTGATGCTCTGAAAGATTGACCGATGGGTATAATTACTATTCTCTTGAAAAAATGAACCGACGACATTACTTTTGCCTCGAGGAGCGGAAATGACAGGACGTCGAGCAGGGATATATGAGACATGCCAACGGTTATGAAGGATTTCACCGTGATCTGAATCACCATTATAGCATCGCCAAGGAAAGCTTGGGGAGTCGGGTGTCAAAATCATTTCCCATCACTTCGTCATGAGAAACGCGGAGACTATCTGTACGCAGTAAAAATCAGAAGACATAATTTTCACTATCAAGATAATTCGGGAAACCTCCCTTGAAACCCCGAGGGTGGTAGGCTATGATTGAATTCTCAATCTCCGGACTCATCAAGGTTCAAATCAAAAGAAGCGGGGTTCGAGGTCAGGGATAAGGGAAGATGACTCTGAAGCACATAGCTACACACAACAGGGCCGGTCTATCTATAACCTACTGAAATGATGCGATATAGGCCGTCTCATCTTTCTAATTTTGTAAATAACATATGCATATTTTATTGAGTCCACTGCCTATATAAGAGGGACTTGCCCCATCTTGTAAAGGGGTTGTTGCTCCACTTCTCTAATAAGCAATAATATCTCCTATTGGTAGGTCACCATACAAATTGGTATTTGTAAAGGCGTGTCACCTACCAGTGGAGTTAGAGCATAGAGCATTCTGGGAATTAAGGCAATAAAAACTTGACATGGAGGACGTTGGTACGAGTAGAGTCACAGAGTTGCATGAACTTGATGAGTTCTGTTATCATGCATTTGCATCACCAGGTTGTACAAAGAAAGGATGAAGATGATACATGACAATATATTGGTGAGCGGAGTGTTAAGACTGGGGATGTGGTACTATTGTAGAATTTAGATTGAAATTATTTTCGGGTAAGATGAAGTCCAGATGGTTAGGACCATTTCATGTGCTAAAGGTACATCCTATAGAATCAGTTGCAATTGAGTCAAAAGATGGAGTTTGGAAGTTCACAGTCGTTGGGAAAAGGTTGAAACACTACCTTAGTATAGGAAATGAAGAAAAAGTTGTCGGTGATTTATTTGAAGGAAACTCAAGTGTTGAGTGAACCTTGATCATGATTGACTGCAACGTTAAATCAGATGCTTCCTGGGAGGCAATCCATGGTTGTGTTGTATTCGTCATGCCATGAGGTTAACTGAGGTGTTTATTGGGAGATAACCCAATTTGCAGGGTAGATTTAGTTTAGATTTTATTTTTGTTTGTGAAATTATGCGGACTAACAAGTTAGTTTTATGTGGTCTTACTAGGTAGTGGAGTTATGTGGAAGAAAGATGTTCTCGGGGGTCCTATGCAAGCTAAAAGGCTGCAAAACGAACAAGAAAACATTGAACCACCGCGGGGCGAGGTCGCATGCACAATCTTAGCGTGTCTTAAGTTGCTTATCACTAACGTACAGTGCCTACACCCTGCTCCGCGCTGAAATTGCAGTGCCCCACACATAGCCTTGCAGTGTCTAATGCATCAATGTTAGCACGCCTGATGGCATCTTGCGCAGCTACAGCGCTGCCTCTCATGCAGCCTTGTGGCATTAAATTAAACTCACTAAAGCTTGCGCTCCTCATGCTGCATCGCAGCGTCTAGCCGTTGCCTCTCACACGACTTTGCACTGTCTGCCGCACCAAGGCCTAGGTAAGTCTTAATTGTTCTTACCTAACCCCCCCCCCCCCCAAAACAAAAAAAAAAAAA